>QDHC01006394.1:154556-173676 GCA_013186455.1 Papilio dardanus tibullus
ACCTCAGTTAAATTCAAAAACTTAATTTATATATGATTAGATAGGACTCGTATGTACTATTAGGGAATGGCCATTAGTTATCCTGTCCAGTTGGGCAGTTTCCCACAATCACGCGTTAAAGATGGAGCAAATATTACTTAAGTTTACTTACATGTACAAAGCTTATTTTCACATATAATGCTTTTCACATATTTTTACATATATGGTTATACTGCCTGCAAGCAAAAATACATTTTGGATGGGGCAAACGGCCTCCTAGACAAGTCAGCGCTCAGGAGCCGCGTGGAGTATTCAGGTGTATTGGGGGTTATTGTACGTATCTTTCTCTCAGCAGGGGGTTTTATTATAGTCTCTAGAGCAATAGATGTGAAAATCAAGAGGTTAAAAGTAAATAAAGTCCACCATTTACACTCAAGCATACTTAGCCGCGCGGAAAATTAAAGTTTCTGGGAGGCGGTTTGTCCCATCTAAAGTGTCTGCCTCCTTACAGGGGATATTGTCATACTCATAGTCCCTTGAGCATTATATGTGAAAATAAGCTTTGTGAATGTAAGTAAACTTAAGTAATATTCACTCCAACTTTAACGCGTTATTGCAAAGCTGCCCAACTGGACAGGATAACTAATGGCCATTCCCTGATAGTACATACGAGTCCTATCTAATCATATATAAATTAAGTTTTTGAATTTAACTGAGGTCTGCTGCTTTTCGGATCCAGATCTATTACTATGTTTTTAGTTCCGTACAGACAGCACATAAAAATAAAATGTTAGATATAATTTATTGAACACCTTGTACATCACCATATCTAGTTAAAAGTGAGTAAGTAGTAATTAACAAGGTAATTATTACTAAAAGCCGGAAAATACTTATTATGTTATTTTGTTCCCAGTGAGCGGTGTCGTTTCTTCTGGCAATCTGGTAGCATTAATGGGCTCAAGGTAAGATATCTGGAGATTATCTATTTATAAATATTTATAATTGATATTTTAATCAAATTAATGTATAAATGAAACTAATTTTATTATATATGTATGTATTTTTTATCCATTTATTTTACATATTTATAAGATTATTAGGTTTTTATCGTTAATGGGTGGGATAATACATTTTATAACCTCGAGAAGGAACTCATTATTTATAGGACTTGAGAGTTTTTGTACTCGTGTAAAGGTAGGTTAGAAATAAACGATTTAGATTTTTTTCTTTATCGATTAAAGGAAGTATGTAATGACACTATGCTTTTAAATAATAATAAAGTTATCGTCAAACTGACATTTACAATCGTGAGAATCTGATCCGACCGGAACGTAATTATCATTTACTTTGGGTTTAAAAATGATTAACATTAATTAAGCCATTAACAAATATTAAGCCCTTAACGAATTTGTAATCGTCGATTAGAAATCTTTTATTCTATTTTAAACACCATTGAGGCTAGAGGTGTTCATTTGATCATTGGCACTTTTAAGTCAAACCTGGATAAGCGATAAACCTCTATAAGCGAGAGTCATTCTCTGGTCCCGACGAGCTACCCCCACATGCGAGAAACTCGGATTAGAGAAACCTCTATAAGCGAGACAAATATCGCGGTCCCTTGGACTTTTTCTTATCCAGGTTTGACTGTATTACCAAAATAAAAAACCCACAACATTATGATGCTCGTACTTATGTGAATTTACACAATATTTACAACCTTAGTGTTTGAAAGAAAATGAATGAATGATGAATTTAAGTAAATAGGAATAATTAATAATGTTATTTTTAATATTAGAAATCATTGACATTGACATAAATCATTTTATGAACAAGACTGTAAAATATAACATATATTTTTATGAATAATTAAAATGATATTGAGCATATTAAATAATATGTGTAAAGTTTAATTATTTGCTTATTTATTCACTTCATACGATAGGTTCTATAAAAATGCAGGAAATAAATATTCGTCTCAAATTAATTCTTTCTTTTCTTCTTTCCCTGATATTTAAAAATAACATGAAGAGTGGAATATTTAATCGATTAAGAAATAACTCTAATCATAACGTCTTTGTAGGTTAAGCATAATTAAGTTGTAACATTCTTTAAAATACTGTAATCTTCGTTATTATTTCAAATGAATGATGGTTTGTTCTCAATCAATGGTTTTGTTGTCAGTGGAGCGGGTAAGACAACGTTACTGGCGGCGATCAGTCGAAGAGATAAAAGTGCGATTACCGGCTATCTCATGCTGAACGGCCGTCTCGCCGGCGCTGACCTCATATCCCGCATATCAGGGTTTGTGCCCCAAGAAGACCTGTCCATTGGTGACCTTACTGTCAGCGAACATATGGAGTTCATGGTAAGTGTAGGAGTAACTTTGCATAATACTCGAGTTAATTTTTAATGTATGTGTGGATATTTTGGTTAATGCGTTCGTGAGTCATTCGCGCGTGATTCGCGAACGTAGCATCATGGACCCTAAGAAAGCAGAAATTGTTTTCCCTTTATGTATTCCCCAAAGTAGTGATCCGAGTAACTAGTAAAAAATAGTAGGTAAAAAATATGTTTTTCGGTAAAGAATATTTCTCTACAGGTGGTCTGATTTTTAATTCTAATACAATAACTATAAATAAAGTTATAAGTATTTAAATTTTATTATCTTATTATGTATGTGAGAAAAATAATATTATTGAATAATCCAGTTTGTATAAAAGATTAACCTTTTCGTTAGATATTTAAAACCAGATTTCATAGATTATTAGCTTACCTAATTTACATCGATAACATTCTTGAAAGGTTTGAAGAATTAAATAAATCATTTTTTTTTTTAATTTCCTATCATGACATTAACGATTAATGTAACGATATCGTAATTTTTTCTAAACTTGAGAATAGACATTAATTATTTTCTCTATACTTAAGTATTAATTTATTTAAAATCCAGTTTGACCACTAAGAAATCTTAGAATTAAAATATAAATTTAGTATTAAAACTGCATTGAGAGTCACTTATCTATCATCGATATCACCAATCTTAAAGCTTCTGACGAGTATTTTTCAAGTCAACATAATATTAAGATATACACATTTATCCTGCTGGATTCTAATCTACGTCGCAATCTTAATTAATTATAATTTAAAAAGTAAAAAAATACTGAAAGAGAATATTAACACTACACAAAGCATACATTTTAATTCTAAAATAATATGGGCATTAAGCGTAAGATATGATTCGCTACTGATATGCTTAATTAAGGCACTAATTAAGCAAAGTGTATCTCGCCCGCCTATTACACATTAATTTATGTATCTACAATTTCCCATAGAATTTAGGCGTAGGGCAAAAGGTACTTTGTAACTGAATACATTATCATTTTAAGTGCCTGTAGCGTGAATAGCCCTAATAGATAAACTTCTTTAAATATTACAATACAAAAAATGACAAATAAAGTATTTACTATCGTAAAATACGGAAGGAGCATTGCGCAGATCAAAAGGCAGACATTACATTTTTCCGCCCATTTATTCTTTATACAAGTCTAATATCGCGTTATATCTACTTTTCTCCTGCCGAAAAGATTTGAAATATTTAAGAGGAAATTGTTCAGGCACGCATGATGATGGACAAGCGGTCAAGTGCAGCGGTCAGAGCGCGTCGTGTGCAGCAATTGCTGGGCGAGCTCGGCGTCATGAACTGCACTTGCACGAAGCTGAAAGCACTATCTGGGGGCGAGAGGAAGAGAGTCGCTCTGGCAGTTCAGGTGAGAAGTCATAAATGTAGTTACCAAGTATTTTAAGTCCTCTGTAGTGGTTTTTTCCTGTGTTATTTCCCAAAAAACTAGATATTAATAGTTCCTGTAGATATATAAATTGTGAGGCATTGAATACATTTGATATTCTTGACATTTGTTTAAGAATTTATTTAAGTATATCTATAAAATCCTTATGCATCTCGATGATTGTAACCTGTAACATAATACATCGTTATGTTTAGATATTTAAATGCGATACATTTAGAATTGGAAGTCGTTAAATATTATTATAGAAGTCAGCTCCTTAACAAAGCTATTCTATTCAATAGATAAACAACCTGATAAATTAATAAACAACGACATTAAAACTGACTGAGAGGCGTTGTAACAGATTAGAATAAGAAACTGGTAAGATTTACATAATTATATTCCGTAGAAAGATTCCATGTTGATGTGACAGCTATATAATATGGTTGTTTATCTAACGTCTGAGTGACAGTTTATAGGCTATAAAGTTTACAGAATACACGAAAAAGTATTAAATTGAATAAATTCTGATTATCTCAATATTATCTTAATGTTACATTTACAATAATATGATATATTTACTTGCATGCATGCATACGACTGTTCTGACATACATTTTTGGCTGTTCTTTTGATAAACCATAGAATAATAAAACAATAAAAACATTTGGTTATAAAATACCAGTAATGTAATGTAATAGTGCACTTACTACTTTTAAAAACTCATAAAAAAAAATCGCAGATAAATCTCAGACCGAACAAATCTCACATGAATCTCTACCCTATTAATATGAACATCGAATGTCTAATGTAAGTAATTAATACTGTATAGATCGAGTTACCGCTGGCGACAGATATTTTGACACGTATCACGTCACCAATTAACAAATTAAATATAGACTCTGATAAATTACAAAGTGTCTCCAATTACTTAAATTAATTGTTTTGATTCGCAGTCTCTATATTTTGCGTTATTCATCAATCTTTTATGTGAAATACTTAATAAATTATGTTATAAATGATTACCCACAATGGCTATAACAGCGGTTAGCGGTTGAAACTTACTACCAAAACTTAAACCTGATTTCTAAATCTATATGTATAAGCCAACAGAACCGACCGCTTTATATTTGCTCTTGTTTTAGTTACTTAACGATCCACCAATTCTTTTCTGCGACGAACCTACGACTGGCCTGGATAGTTCTGCAGCCAGCGCCGTCGTCAGTAGATTAAGAAGGCTAGCTATCGGGGGGAAACTTGTGATATGCTCTGTACATCAGCCTGCCTCTGGTGTGTTCGAATTATTCCATCAAGTAGTACTCCTGGCTAACGGGAGAATAGCATTCCACGGAAGTATCGAGCAAGCGGACCAATTCTTCGCTTCGTAAGTACTAAAAGTTGTCAAGTTATCATCATAATTTACTTTTGTAATAATAATAAGCAGTCAACAGTCTAGACTAGATTGTCTACAGAAGAATTAAAATTGGAAATACAGAAATAAATCCGCACTAAGTTATCTAAATTTTCAATATCAACAATAAGATCCAACATAATTACTATACAAACATTCTCTACTTTCATCAACAACATCCTCTTTACTTTAAACTGCACTTATTTTTGTGGGCAATACGTGGGCGGGAGCAATCGCCTACGATAGAGTTAGTGGCCTACCATTTGTCTCATGAAAAAGGTAAATTATTTAAATTATCTCTCTTAAGACAGTGATATGTTAAAACATTCCAAAATCCTAATGCACCGGTAAAAAAAAACTAAAAAAAAAGAGAACGAAAAGGTTTCTTGACCGATACACTTAGATGCCGTTAGAGAAAAAGGACATAAACCTCTTATGAAATCACAATTAATACCCAAATCTTGTTTACAAAAAGATTTAGGTAGTTGGACCGAAAAACATTTTTATTTGACCTGTTCAGCATACAAAAACTAGCGTATTTTTTTGCTCCTTTTGTTAATTGTTTCGCGGATGAACTCATAAAACATTGGTAACGAACGAGATTTAACCAATTTGTATGAGGTACTTTATCGTCCATACCTTTAACTTCAGCTTAACTCTATTAACCTATTCGTTTTGTTACGGCCTTTAATTATTGCGTGGTAAAATCTCTCAAACCCTTCATGTCAAAGTTGACAAGATAATTAAACTTAAGTCGAGCTAGCCGTCATAAATTAACCAATCATATGAAGATTATAAGTCGGAAAAGGGTTTAGTAAACCCTTCGATATACGATACAAAAAAAAAATTATAGGTTTGTTAAGAGGTCATGGGACCCAGAAAATATTAGTATATTATTTGTCTCGCACATTTCTTTGATTTTAAAATACTTAAATGGCAAATAACGGATGCTGTAGGTCATATTACTCGTTTTATTCTTAAAGCTTTTAGCACTAATTTAGTTTTTAGAATTTAAATAATAGAATGCATATTCCAAAAATAGTTTGTTTTATATTTAAAACGTGTAAAATAACCAAAACTACTGCCATCACAATGATTATGCATTGAAATAGGAAACAAACCTCGAATAAATAATCTTGATTGATTTGTAATATATTTATTTATTAAAGTGCAATGTAAAAAACTCCATATTAAGTGTACGAACATTTGTCTTACATTTAATTAACTAAAAATAATGATGCGATATAATCAAATGTGTTTAAAATAAATATTTATAATTTAGAAGAACGAGGAAGTCTGATAATATCTCTTATTTCTACGCTAGTCTTAGAACTTATCATAAGTCTAATATATCAATAGATACGTAGTTTATACAAGAGAAAGCGACCGGGCATTAACATAAAAAAAGTTATCGTTTCTAAGAAAATGTGAGACAAGTTTTGTCAAAATATATGATACTTTTTATAGCTACATTAATAAAAAAATAACGGAAACAGGATAATGAAAGATTACGAGTAATTAGAGTAATTGGAGTAATCCTTTTATCTATCCAGGATAATTAACGCGTATGTTTCATGGCAAGAACCTGTTTATAACGGCATCGAGTGCGGTAATAGTTTGACGTTACTCGATTTACACTACGGGCATAATGAACCGAATAACTGATACAGTCGAACCTGGATTATCCATGTTTGACTGTATATCATTTGTCTAATGTTTTTACTATGTACAAAAGAGTGATGAACATTATAGTTACGTCTGATGAGTGGTACAGGCTACTCACGTTCGTTTCTTATCCTTTCTTTTATCATTCCACCGTTTAGTTTCATCAATGATGACCCACATGACGGCTTCGGATTTTGGCCCTTTAGATTTAGACTCTTATTTATAGCTCATTAATGATGACCCATATGACGGTTCCGGAATATGAGTCATCATTGATGAGATTAAACAGTGGAATGACGGATTCGGAATATGGGTAATCATTGATGAGGTATAAATAAGGGTCAAAATCCAAATTTCTAATGCAGTTTGAACTACAAATGTCCGGTGGGTTTCAACGCTGCGGAATACTACGTGACTCTACTGGGAGTGGATGTGGAAAAAGAGATGGATAGCCGTGAGAGAATCCGACGCATTTGTAATGAGTATCAACGGTCAGACTTCGCGACTGCTATTGAAAACAAGATAGGAGATGTTAAAGACGAGATTGAGTACTTCAATGGTACTTTAGACCCGAAGGTAAACGTTACAATAATAATTATGTGTTCCTTTTGATGTTATAAGTCGCTATGCAAATTTATTATTTTTATTAGTTTATATTTTAGTGCTATTTTTATTGAACAATATTATGTTTCGCAATTTTTGATGAGCGTATCAATTAAGACAGTTTATTGTTTTGTCTGTGGCATGTTTTATTGATTTTTATCGAATACATAAATTAAGTCTATTCGATCGATGGATTAAGATACATATTTGGTATTTGTCTTTTTAAAGTGTCGCATACTTTAATGGAATCCAAGAAGTCCCGTTTTAGATAATTCTTGGTAAACTAACCGGGCCATTTGAGTCGTACAGTTACAACTATAGCGTAAATAAAGATTTGTTTTTTTCTTCAAATGACTCAGCCTTTGTTTCACGACATGTTTGGATTTCCAATTAAAGAATTCTGGAGGGCGATAAAATGGAATGCAAGGGGATTCTGAATATGTTCGCTCATATTGTGTTAAATCATCTTTCATCTTATCAAGCATACTTAAGTATTTGTTGATAGTATTGAGTAAGCTCCAATAAAAAGAGTAACAACTTTTTAAAGATTAATTTTTTTAGCGCGCTGTGGCACATATTTTCAATGTCTAATTAAATGTGAATATTTTAATCGATCTAATTATGTGAATATATCGCGCTATACGTCATGTGGTTTTTTAGCATAATAATAAATGGCTCTTATTTATTTTAGAATGTCTACTTCGAGAGATATTTAACACTGTAAGTATATAATATTTCATTTCAACATAATTAAATATTTTTTATTCCTGTTTAACAAGTTGATTAAGTAATAAGATTTTTCTCAATTAATCTTGGCTGTATATTGCAGAGTCAAAGTAAACTATTTCGTTCAATTCTATTGGCTGCTTTGGAGGAATTTTCTGGCTTTAAAACACAACAATTCTGTATGGGTAGCTGAATTCTTACTTCTAATGGTAAGTTTCTATCTCATTTTAAAACAAAACAACTATTGAAAGAAAAATCTATGTATATTTATTTAAGAGACAAAAAATCTATTAAGTGTTTAATAGTGTTTATTTAAAAAAAAAACAGATTTAATTATGCATGCTGTATCGGATGTTGTAAATTGTAGCGACATTGACCGACGATACATTGCACCGGCACTTACGAGTATTTGCACATTTTGAAAAAGTTTGTGACCTTTAACGAAACGAATTTTGTACTTTCATCGATTTTGAAATATTTAAACAAACTCCTTTCGGAAGTCCGTAACGTCTGGAAGTTCGTATGAAGCGAGTTGACTTGCACGCTCACAGGTCCGGAACATTGGTAAAGTCGGTCGTTGCAGGACCAGCATAAAGATGAAAATGAAATGAGAAATATTTAATGCCTTAAAACACTAATTTACATTGAATAAATTTATTAAAGTAGCAATAGGTACTTGCTCTACAAAAGCAGGAACGGACAATGCCATCCATGCGCTGATTTTCAATTGTCCCCTACTGTAAAGGTACTTCAATGTACTTCCCTTTACAGTATATCCGCCTGCTTCTGCTTACAGAATATCCGCCTTATGTATTTAGTAATTTGGTGCTTTATTTGATAAAGCCAAAAAATGCCAAGCTGGCTGAGAAATGGCTGACAAGTGATTAACTATTCAGACACTTGAATCTATAAGTCCGATCGTGTCTACGAATTGATGATTTAATTAACGAGAAAGTGTTTTTTATTTATTTTCAATGTTTTTGTATATTCAGGATTTATTAAAATACTCTTTTGTGTCTTATGCATAATAATCATCTGGTGTTTACAACCTCTACTATTATAAAACTTAGTTTCTATAAAATGTTAAATATTTGTTAAACATTTTGTTTTTTATTGTAATTTAATGTTTGTGTTTCCTAAATAAATAAATAAAAAGTTACAACAATAAAAAAAAAATGTTAAATTAACTCTTTTAAACTGTGGCAGTGTGTACTTAGTCAATCTAGATTTAAGGTTATCGGTCGTTCTTTTTTGTAACGTTTTTCTTACAGTTCGTAGGTCTCATAATATCGGTGCCTTACGCTGGTCTATTCAAAGACTTGGACCAGCGCGACATCCAGAACGCTGAGGGTCTGCTGTACCTCACCATCACTGAGACCATCTTCCTATCCATCTACGCTGTCTTTGTCACGTTCCCTAGCGAAGTACCCGTGTTACTGAGAGAGACAGCTAGTGGACTGTATTCCCCGTTACCTTACTATTTATCTAAAGTCATATTTTGGGTAAGTAACACTTCATCAACCTGCTCTTTTTCTACACAAAGCAGTACTGAAGAATTATTTCGGATTATTATTCGGATATTTATTAATGCCACATTGGTATATAATAGAAGAAATAATGCGCGTTTTTTCCTAATTAGCGAAAACAGTCTTATTAAATTCAATAATGTTCAATAAAAACATATGTTTGTCCAAAAATTTAAGATATTTATCCCATCCAATATTCCGTTAATGGTTTGAATTCAGTGCTTGCTTCTTTGACATTGTTATTAACAAATAATTGCTAAAAATCTTCCCAAATCATTAATTGTTATGGTAATATGTTCATTAAAGTCAGTTTCTTTATGCAATTTATGTATTGATTATATCGAAGCTTATTATAATAAAATATGCAGTGACCAAGTTTGATTGGTCGTTGTCTCCAAATCTGTATACTAATGAACTAATTCTGGACGGTTTTTGTTTTAACCTTTTTGGTAGTAAATGTCTAGTGAATGTGGCTGGACGGTTCGCCTCACGCTTTGATGTTACTCTGATGGGCATACCACTATTTTTGTTTGAAGTCAAGTGTCTTGAAATGTGATTATCCAGTTAATTAAATCTCGCAACTTCGAGCTAATTAAACTTTTATTAAATGAGACTTGAGATTCAATTAAGGCAATTAAAATTTATAGCATTCATTATTTATCTCATTTTTTGTTATTAGCTGTTGAAATCTTGGTATCCCGTGAATTTTATTAGATATCTCCCTTACCGTCCTTTAGCCTTATCTTTACACACATGACATAATATTTACACATTTTTGATATAAGATGCTAGCGTTAAAAGCAAATCTCGTAAATCATATTTCATATTACAATAAAGTCAAAAATAAAATGATATATCACTAAATATATTTTATAACCAAAATGCAGACATCTACATCGACACCTTTTAATTTGTATATTTGTAAACTAGTTTGTTCGATTTCTTTATTATTTTATGACCAATCGATTAATTGCATTCAACTTATCAATTATGCAAATTGGTTGACATTGTGAATAATACAAGACTTTTTACAGCTCCCGCGAGCTGTGATCGCGCCGGTGCTTTTTGCGTCGTTGGTGTTCACCGTGGCCGGGCTACAAGGTGGCTTTATGAACTGGCTCGGCTTCTGTTTCGTCTGCATCTTGTGCGCAAACTACGCTAATGCTTACGGTAAATATAACTGCTTATTTCGTACTTCTATGATGTGCCGTACAAGGTTCAGGTCCGACAGCACAACCTACCCTGAGACTACACATGCTCGAGGGCTAGCTTAATATTGTAATGGAAGAATGTAGTGGTACTTACCAACTTCGCATCTGTACCGAAAATATGTACTTTCAGTGTTTTATAGTCATATTTTACTACTACTGGACGTAGGACTCCTTTATAAATTAGCGTCATAATCGCCTGATTATCGTCTGTACCAAGTGCACTAAGACATACTTGATTAATATGTCGGTCATTCTCATAAAGAACAAAAAGAAGACAAACTAACTATACGGCTACTTTTACAAATTATTGTTCAGAGCCACTTTTACCAACGTCTACCTTAGTATCTTCGTAAAATTATGTTTATATTTACATTATCAATTAAAAATAATTTACATTCCCAGGTTCATTCCTCTCATCCGTATTCGACAAAATGGAGACAGCAGCGTTAGTGTCCGTTCCATTCGAACTGATCGGCACGATGTTCTCCGGGCTCTACCTCAACCTGGCCAGCGCGTCTCCTTACGTCTCCTGGCTGCGTTACATCTCTGCTTTCTATTACGGAGTTGAAAACATTTCCATTCTTCAATGGGATTCTATACAGACTATCGAGTGTAAGTCCCCGGGATCACCTTGCATTAAGACTGGACCGGAAGTGCTGAGAAAATTTGGCTTCGCCGAAGAGAACTTCTGGCGGAATTGTATCTGTCTGGTCGTAATGTACTGCGTCGCTCATGTCACGGCTTTTATTATGGTAGTGAAGAGAAGCAGAGGCACACCTGTTTATTAAACCTGTATTGTAAATTATGGAAATGTAGATCTGAGGTATTGTAACGTGATTATTATTGTCCTGTGAAGGTGGTACGTTTTACAAACAGGGTATTTTTTATAATTGCAAAATGTCTTGTCCAATATTTACATTAAGAGCAATGTTAAAGTAAGAATAGGTTTTGTATAATTTTTCTCGACTTATAATTTCCATCATATGCATTAAATTTTATGCAATGTTTGTCTGATATTAGAATGTGAACTTAAAGCGATCATTCAATTTCTAATTTTCTAAATAAACTACAATTTTTGATAAGTGTTTTATTTATTATACCTCTCTCAAAATACTATTACTGAAGGAAGCTGAAATATTAGCCAACAGTTTGTAACTATCCATTAGTTTGTCGTCATTAACCTTTCCTTAAAGTCGAGTAATAAGTAAAATTAAAAAAAATAAAATGTCCATAATTTTTTAAAGGTTTATTTTAATTATCGTTATACAAGTATACACTTATAAAATGTATTTCAATAAAAAATGCAATATACTTTTACAACTAAAAATGTGTTAATAATAGAGCGTACTCCTCCCTCAAAGGCCGGCAACACATTTGTGGTTCCTCTGGCATTGCAGATGTCCGTGGGCGTCGAAACAATTAACTTGATTGATCCGCTGCTCGTTTGCCCCCTTCTCCAATAAAAAAAAAATTATAACCTAAAAAGCCTTTATGGCTCTTTAGTAAGCATAACCTTTCCTTTCTTCTCTCTTCAGTCCCCAGTACCCGAGTAAACTCCACAAGGTCGCCACGAACAGAACACCAATAGTATCTTCTAACACAAAGTTATTGGAGTAACCATTTTCCATTAAAACTGCAGCACCGTCTTTCAAACAAACTGTAGTTGTATTTGTCGAACATTCTAGAAATATAAAAATAAACTGATTTTAGTATGTATTTTTCTAACATTATAATTTTAATAGTCAATCCAATTAGTTAATGAATCACATTTTAGTAGTTTCGTAGGAAAGCACAAGGTCATTAGGACGGAATTTAACTCCTTGGATAGGCCGAAAGGTAATTAATAATGCTCAGGGAATAACTTTTAAATACTAATCGGTAGATACTATGAGTAAGAATTACGAGTAATTGCGACCATTACGTAGTACCTAGTAATTAAGTACTGTTATAGCCACGAGCATGAATTATACACAATAGTATTATAAATGATTAAATTAAGGGTCTTTAAAACCAAAGTTGCAATCAATGTTGGCTTATGCAATTTAATAATATAACTAGCGGCCCGCCCAGACTTCGCACGGGTGCAAATATTGTTAGTATGACTGTTATATACAATGTTCACAGTTTTTCTGTAGTGTATGTGATATCAGTTTTGCACCCGTCCGAAGCCGGGGCGGCTCGCTAGTATATTACATATGAAAACCTTCCTTACGAATCACTCTATCTATTAAAAACCACATCAAAATCCATTGCGTAGTTTTAAAGATTCAAGCATATATAGAGACAAACATAAAAAAGCGTTATTGTTTTATACTATGTAAGGATAAGGATAAGGATTTAATACAATTACTAGTAGGTAATTACAAGTTAATTTATTCATGTTGCTATTAAATAATAATAAAATCGTGTAATATTTATTTACGGTGGTAGATCTATTAACTTGTTTTCCGCAATATATCCGAACAGTGTCAGCACCAATAAATATTTTACTTGCAAATTTTAAATTAGCATACCATCAAATAAGTTTAATACCATTAGAAAACTTGTATACGAAATATAATAAATTTTAATTATTCAAAAACGTGCTATTATAATAAATCTAAAGAATACGATTTATATGGAGCAGTGGTTTTTTTTGTATATCGGCACGCATTAAGGGTTATGAATACGGCAACTAGTAAGATCCAGCTGTTTCGGCGATCAGGGGGGCTACGCAAATCATTCGATTGGCGATATCGCTGATGAAATCGACAAAAAATTATGAATCTGACACTGACAATCGATAATTCATGTGCTTGTCACGTGTGAGATATCGAACGTCATTATCGGTTCCATACATTTTTGATGTTCACTATCGAAAGGCTTTGTATTTGGGTAGGCCCCAGTGGTCGTAAAGAGAACGCGCACTAGAAATTACGAAGAGTAAACATATTCGCTGATTAACTCTTTGGTAATAAGAATTCGTTTTTTTCTTAATTTGCACATAATTTTTTTATATTAATTATGTTCAAAATGTGCAACAGGTGTTCAGTGAAAATATAATTTCTTTGCAAATTTATTCATCCTGCTAAATTAAGCTACTTAGCAACGCAAATCTTATTCGAATCGTTATTCCATCAGATAACAAGACATTTATTTCATATGTTAATCTTGAAGTGTGGGAAAACGCCTACAAATTGACAGTCACCTACTTATGTTTGTTTTACTATTTCTAATTGGCTTAGGAAAATACCAGAAACATTCAATAAGAATGCAAGATATATATCACAAAATTACACAAAAAAAACATCGTGATGCAACCTGCACATATCGGCGAAGAAATTCAAAGATATGAGTGAAGTCACGCAAAATACGCGCTAGTCGTGGAGTTACGGAAAATGGAGATCATCATGGGTCGAACTACACTACAAATCACGTAGTTAATCTGTTAAAAAGTGTAAAGCTTTTTATATTAACACTAGCTGTTGTGCGCGATTTCGTCCGTGAGGAATTAAAATAGCCTATGTTACTCGGGGATAATGTAGCTATCTAATGGTGAAAGAATTTTTGAAATCGGCCCTATAGTTCTTGAGTTTTTTCAATAAATACAAAAATACAAAGTTTCTATCTTTATAATATTAGTATAGATTTAACCAATCTCAGTCAGAAGTTCATACAAGTAGAACAGCTTTAAATTAAATGTTTAACCAAAAAATTTAACCTTAATTAGTTCTCTAACTTCTCGTTTTTTATCTCCAATTAATGCAACTATGTAAGAATATATTTTATATTAGAAATAACATATTCACGATTATCTTAGCACGACCGTGCCTACGTGGGCTGTGAAGATAGCGCGGCATATATTTTTTATTAGTAAATTGAGTGAGCCATTCAACCGGTTATACTCTGCATTAAATAATAATTTATACTTTATAGACGAGGACCGGAACACCAGTTCCTTGACGTACTCGTTACTGATTTCACAATATTTCACATTACTGAATAAATTATCTATATCATAAGGATAAATGGAGCAAGTAAGAGCTTTTAAGCCATTTTTAAAACGCCTAGTGGATTCATGATAAATACAAAATGAGTATTTTTGGTTAAACTTTTAATTAGAAGCCTATCTATTACTTATAGGCCGGCATCGCATTTGCGGTTCCTCGAGTGTTGCAAATGTTCATGGGCGTCGAAGATCGCCTCGGTGATTCAGCCGCTTGTTTGCCCTCTTCCTTATCCTTACATAAAACAATAACGCTTTTTTATGTTTTTCATAGGGACATACTATATGCTTGAATCTTTAAAACTACGCAACGGATTTTGATGCGTTTTTTTCAATAGATAGAGTAATTCATAAGGAAGGTTTTCATGTATAATACATTCACAATATAGTAGAGTAACACTCATAATTTAGAGGTTTTTAATATGATGTCGTAAATTAACACATTTTTAGCGCTTACAGTGCAAACGCTGCAGTATTTACAATAGTATCAGCATTATACTGATTTGCACTTGTGCGAAGCCGGGGCGGGTCGCTAGTCTCTTATAAAAAAAGACTTAACTTAAAAATATAATAAATTAAAATATTCCTAAACGTATAGAAAAAGTATTACCAATCTCTCCAATTTGCCTCCAATAGATGTTACTTATTGCGTCCATAGCATAATAGAAATGTGAAACGAATTTGATTGGATACAACCAGACTGGTAGAGATGATATTCGTAGGAAGGCGCCAGACATGAGGAATAAAGGTAAATCTGCGCACGGCATTACGTCAGCCATCATGCCACTTGATATAAATAAAGCTCCCATACCAAGACCTGGAAAAATACTGCATCATTCTAGTATTTGATGTAAATCTCTATAGCACGGATAGTCGTCATTTGCATTATCTATGAAAAAACGATGAATATTTTTGTAGTGTTTTGAAAAAGGGACGGTAAATGTGGTTTTCATTGGAATTAGTTATCTTAATCAAATTTGAAACTTACGTTCAATTCAAAATATCATAGCTTAATTCTGAGTTTAAAATGTAACTAAAACCATTTTTGCACACATAACTTTTTTTTTAGTCTTTGTTATTTTTGTGTGTTAAATAAATACTATTTATTTACCATATGCAGTCGACGCAATCCCAGATACAATAAGAGCTAGGTAAAGTTCTAAAACTGTCAGAGAATGGTTGGGCAACTCCACAGCCGACGCTGTTATAGTAACGAATGGAATTGGCCAAATTATGCACCGAGGTATCTGTAACAAATACATTTATTTATCAAACATTGTATATATTAACTTAAAGTATATTTTTATTAATATTAATAAAATTAATTACAATTTAAAGTCACTAAATATGTTTATTTTTTATTTTTAATTTTTAACAGACATTTATTTAACTTTAAACTTTCGTGATTTTTACTAAAATATTATTCGTAAGAAACGGGATTCTTACGATTTAGTAAATATACAGATATACAGTTGCATGCGTCATGCGTTTGTGTGTCAACAATAAGTAAGACATTTATTCGCCTATTATAAAATTAGTTTTAAATAGAAACATATTATACACCCTATAACCCTTAACCTTTTATACAATAAATCTTTATTCATATTCCACGAAGATGTTGCATTACAACTTTAACTCAATAAATAATGATAACCATCAAGTTATTTATTATCTATCAATAATACGTAGTATATTAATTAGGTACTTTAAAGTGCAAATATTTTATGATAATCTGTAATCCTTACCCTCTAAACTATGAGGAAGACACGCACGTTTCAACAAAAATGCGTGCCTTAAAGGTAAGTTGTCCATCGCAAAAGAATAAGGAGCGGCCCCATTCTCCAATTTGATACAAAACTGCATACTTGTGTCTCCACCGACAAAGAGAGAAATGTCAAATTGAGCCGAAATGTGCTAGTGAGCTGAGCTATTTCCGAGCTGTGTCAAATTAGACAGCTGCGTTATGTCGTTGGGCTCGCTTAGCTCAGCTCAGCTTGGTGGGGACATAAGCACATTTGAGGCCGCTCAACTCACCATCTGCGCTCATCTTTAAGTGTAAATGATGTTTAATTCTGCCTATATTTATGCAATTATTAATTATTTATATTTAATTAAAGTCATAAATCCTGATATATATACTTACAAATAAACTTTCGTATTAAAATTATATTTCTATTTTACTCAGCACAACGATTTTTCAAATTAGTAGTAAAATAAGTAATCAAACATACTCGTAATTCGTATGTTTGTTTTTCCACGTTATTCAGGTTTAGGCAATTAAATAATGATTAAAACAACAACTAACAGAGTAAGGCATTTTAATTACTTATTTGTGAACATTGCTTACACGAGTTTTTTTTCTATTTATCAAGTTGTCATATAGAAATCAATTTAAAATTAATTAATTTAAGCCTTGTGATGTAAAATATTTCTTCATATGAATTTGAAATTAAACTTCATTCCAATGTACATACTTATAAATCATGAATATAACTACATACAGCCAAACCTGGGTAAAGAGAGACCGAGAGTCAAAGGGACCGCTTAGTGTCGCTTATAGAGGTTTATCTCTAACCGGAGTACCTCACAATGGAAATCGTCCCTCGAGATCATACCGCGATTCTTGCTTAAATAGGTTTCCCACTAATCCGGTCCCCCCTGTCCAGGTTGGACCGATATATTGTTGTATACGGTTATTTATATAATATTACGTAAAAACAATCTAAACAAGATTCTAAAGATAACACCAACAAATTAACAAAAACAAAAACGTATTTCCCTATTTTGGTCACATTTGCATAAATACAATCCGTAAACATAAATTACGTCTTTATCGCTACATATCACGACTTTTATTTATTCAATTTATAAGAAATTGAGTAAAAATTTTGGATAAAATAACGTAGTCACGGCTAGCTTCATAGTTCTTCATACTTAACCTTGCAAACGAAGTCCTTGGTACAAACTAAAAAGCTTATAATCAAGTAATATTTATTTCGAAACGTCGGTGGCTCAGGGGTTTAGCTCTTGACTTGTAAACTGCTGGTCCCGATTTCGAATCCCACCATATACCAATGTGTTTTTCGAATTTCATATGTACCTATTTACGTGAGGCTCTTACGGTGAAGGAAAACACCATGATGCCTGCACATATCGGCGAAGAACTTCAAAAATGTGTGTGAAGTCGACCCGCACTGGGCCAACGTGGTTGACTATGGCCTTATCACCCTCTTAGGGTAGGCTCTGAGCTTCTCATTGGGAACGTATAGTGAGCTGGTGATGATGGTGATGATGAATATTTACTTTGCAATATACAATGTAAGTTTTATTAAAATTCATATCTTGGTTGGTTGGAAAAAAAATTGTTGCCTATTTTACAAAAACTTGTCTCAATAAATTATCTAAAACTATTAAGTACACAGATAATTTGTCTCTGACATTCTATAAAGACGACAAATTATTCTTGTCGTTAAGGTAATTATTTCTGCAAACATATTATTAAACGATTTATAAATTAGATTAATAATTATAGAGAGCTTAACAATTTCTAAGTAACAATAATTGACTTGTAATGTGAAATTAACTTTTTTTAACAATTCCAAATTTAATTGACATATCTATATCTATACTAATATTATTGTATAAAAATAGAAACTTTGTATTTTGTTAATTTTGGTATTTTTGTATATATTGATATAACTCAAGAACTACTGGGCCTATTTCAAAAATTCTTTCAGCATTAGAAAGCTACATTATCCCCGAGGAACATAGGCTATATTATTTAATACCACGCGGACGAATTCGCGCACAACAGCTAGTTACATCTGAAATTTTACATACTGTGGCATTGAGGCAACTCTCGTTAGTCTCTAAATTAGTGAATATGGTCATTATTTTTATCTATAAAATGTAGATCAATAAATATTGTTTCCGATGTAGATAATTATGTAAATAAACTGGTCTACAGTAAAAGTAGTATAACGTCCTTTTGCCATACGGTGGGTAATTATGTCATTACCACATTTATTTAGTTGAAAGCATAAAATGAAAAAAGTAATAAATATCAGAAGTAAGTCAAGGGCGCTTACAAGTCTCATGTTTTTAAAAGAAAATGAAAGTTAATACGTCATGGAACCTTTTTTGGTTTTAGCGGAGAGATAAAATTGTTTTTTTGCTTTTAGTTATTTAATCTTTCTGTCAATTCATATCCAATTTTATTATGATACAATT
>QDHC01006394.1:182238-201314 GCA_013186455.1 Papilio dardanus tibullus
GGATTTTACGAAATTCAATTCCTAAGGGTCCGAAATGTGGGTCCAAAGTTTGTATGGAGGAATGTGATTCGTTTGTCAAAGTTGCGTGAAAATTGAAATGGGAGCTTTTCAGCACAAATAAATAAACTTTGCATTTTACGAATTTTACAAATTCCTTATTTTGGGGGCAAAAAAAGAGGTCAAATCTACAAAAAAAATACGGCGTAGATACGAGTAGAGTTGAAATTTTGCTCAGGGGTTTCCGATACCACGTAGGTGAGCTCTTAGAAAGTATTTTACTAAATTCAACTCTTAAGGGTCCGAAATGTGGGTCCAAAGCTTGTATGGAGCAATGTGATTCCTTCTTCAGAATTGCATGAAAACTGAAATCACATATAAAGCCTGAACATTTAACTGTGCCATTTAAGAATTTTACAAGGAAAAAAAAATAAGTTTTAAACTTGTAAATTCCACGCGGACAAAATCGCTGGCGTCCGCTCGTTTCAAATATATACATTTATCAGTATTCAAATCAATTGTCGGCCGGTTATTTGAGGTTATTTATTAACCTATAAAGCTATTCAACAGCTTAACGATGGAATAAATAGCCCTGAACCATACAAACGATATAATAATAGTATTGATCCGCCTCTAATAGCCGTGGGAGGGAGTGTTACAATGGCCGATACAAAATAACAATGTAAAGTTAGAAGTAACAACAACAGCTAGTCTCTTGTTAGACTAGCTGTATTTCGCGACTTTGTCCGCATGGAAATAAAAAATATAGCCTACGTTAATCGGGGATAATATTGTCCTTAATTTAGGGTTATCAACCATGTCGGTGGAATTCTTTCCAAGCCTCTCTATCCTGTTTCAACATCTTGACCTTTCGATACGACACGACGTCCACTTTCTTTTTTATTTGGTCTATATTACCCTAGGCCTTTCTTTCTCTTACCTTCTATTATTGTGGTTATCAGGTAGTCGTATCGTATCAGATGCCCTAACATCTTTCCTCTCCTATTCTCTATTGTTTTTAAAATAGTCCTCTCTTATTTTACTCGGGGATAATATAGCTTTCTAATGGTGAATGTTTTTTTGATATTGGACCATTAGTTCTTGAGTATTGAAATAAAATACATACAATAATACAAATCTTTCCTTTTTATAATATTAACTATAGATTATTTTGTTTTATAAATTCGTATTTTTAAATGATATTTGATGACGTGTTTTAGATTTATCGTCGGGAAACAGGCAATTAGATAGAAGTCGCGTTTCTTTTGTTTTCATTATCAATTTATTTATATAAAATATGATTTATGAGTTTGTCTTAATCAATAAGACCACACAGCATGTAATAACATTATTATAATATAATGTTATTTATTTATTGAGACATTCCATCACGTAGAGGTATTTTTATCTACGACAGGATGTGACGTCAAACATTTAAAAGCATGCAGAAATTTGAATATGGAGAGATTTATCGTCGGAGGCCAAGGCCCACATCGTGTCATCCTTGTTAGTTAGTTAGAATTTAAAGGAAGGCGAAGACTATTCATAGTTTGATTTTTTATATTATTTAATTTATTCTTATACTTACAGATGAAGCTAACGATAACAACCTTCTCTCTCCGCCAGATAGCGTCTGTATCAAAGTATTTTCATGAACTTTTAATTTCAGCATTTCCATAATTGCGTTTAAAATTGTAATATTCCTTTGACTTTTTGCATTACCAATTTTCATTTCTGTCTGAAACATAAATAAGAGTAACATTTATCAAATGATTGATGTACAATTTTTTATTCGCTTTTCAGAGCTTTTATGATAAACTTTAGGTTAGAAGTCTAACCAACCCTTTTCGTTTTATACCTGTTAAATGCATTGTCTTTAACAAAACTCAATTACAATAAGTCAATTAAATTACATCATTAATCGATATTATTATTTAATTTGCATCTACCAGCAGAAAAATAAAAATATTAAAAATACCAAAGATTAAATATTTCCCTACCATAAAAACCAGATGTTCCTTAACATTGAGGCAATCCATGAAGACATCGAACTGTGGTAATATCTCCACTTCACCTGGCTGCAGCTCATTGACATTTCGGCCGTTAACTGTCACTACGCCCTCTGACGGCAGCCTACATTTGCCGCCTAATGATACTAGGTAAGTCGTTTTTCCTGCACCACTGAGAAACAGAAGGGATAAAAAGTAAATTATAATACGCTCTGGTAACCATCATCATATCTCTATCCTTCACCTACGCCAGTAGGTGAACCAGGTTGGTTGGTGCACCAGGTTTTTGTCCTCCACGTTAATCTGTCTTCTATCATCGCAGTAGTCACACCCTTGTTGATCATATAACTTTCCACGCTAACCATCCATCTCTTCCTAGGCCTACCTCTACGGCTGTTCTCCTCTACATTCATTCTCAATGCGCTCTTTAAAGCTATGATAAAGTATTTTTTCTGCAATTTAATTTAATATTAAACTATAATTAATATTTACCTTGGACCAAGGATTGCTAAAAATTCTCCAGATTTGATACAATCGCTGACTGAAAATAAAAAAGTTAAAGATTAAATCTAACGAAAGGTTTTAATGGTATAAATACCAAACTCCTAATTATACAGAAGTCAATTACCGTGTTTTTACAAAGTATTACACAATTTGACATAACGACCTGGTCGTAATTTTTTTTATTGCTCAGGATGAAATAAAAAGTACGCTACAGGTAAATAATTTGTTTAAAGAAATGCAGGTAAACATATCAGATGGTAATGTTAAAAATGACAAAATATGACCTTTCGATAATCTGATAGCGGTAAGGTAAGGACTTTCGGAGACACTGCTACTTACTCTAAAAGTGGCATAAGCAACTAAGGTGAGCGCACACCGCAAAAGAATAATGAGCGACAGATGGTGAGCTGAGCAGACTCAAATGTCTTTAAGTCCAAGAAAGAACTGAGCTAAGCGAGCCCAACGGCATAACCAACACAGCTCCGCTCCCTAGCACTTTTCGGCTCTTTTTGTCATATCTCATTTCTCTTTGTTGGTGGGCACACGTACGCAGCTTCGTACGAAAGTGGAAAGTGGGACCGGCCAGCTCCCGCTCAGCTCTCTCTTAATCTTGGCGTTGAGAACCTATGGGTATACCGAGTACCGACCTGAGATTGTAATGCGTAAACAGCTTAAATACTAAATCCCGGATCTGCATTACCTTTGGTAAAGGATATGGAAAACTTATTTTTGTCTTTTATAATTAAAGAGATTTCATCTGTTTCATTTACCGTTATTTAGTATCAGCGTTTTTGGTTTGCTTGGTTTCTTCCTCCACAATGACTTCTCTTCAGGAGACCAAACTTTGAGACCTCTTACTTTCAGAACTACGTCAACTATGCCCAAAGTATCGTCATTTCTCTAGAATAAACACAAAAAAATAACTATATCGTATTTTATGGATATCAGACAATGCATGTAAGTTATTGTGACATGTTATCAAATCAATTGTAAGCATCAAAAGTAGTTCCGAAAATGTGTTGTAAATGGGTAGGAAATTAATGTCCTCAACTGTACACATATTATTCGCAATCAAGTATTCATAACACATTAAATTGAGTAAAGATTTTTGTCCACGCACGGCAACCCGTTTTACTTTATATTGCTTCAATAAAACACAAGACGTCACGTCAGTCTTCTGTTTGGATACAATTTTAGACGGTGCAATATAATTTCATCTAATTGTGGGAATCTTTACTTATGATGCGAATGTAATCGAAATAAATGTATTTTTTACTCGTTATTATCTACATCCGGACCCAAGAGGGTTTGGTATGAGAACACATTTATTGCAAATGATTTTAATATTTACGACTGTTGACTTCGATGAACATCTTCAAA
Source organism: Papilio dardanus tibullus (assembly GCA_013186455.1). Taxonomy (NCBI): domain Eukaryota; kingdom Metazoa; phylum Arthropoda; class Insecta; order Lepidoptera; family Papilionidae; genus Papilio; species Papilio dardanus. The sequence continues at coordinate 186,129 of QDHC01006394.1, forward strand.
TATCTTTTGTAAACTGCCTGTTATAATTGCAATGGCAACAAAAAGTTAAAGTCAAATTGGTTAGTCTTAATTAAATATTTTACAACTTGTAAGCGGCCGAAACTTAAGGCGGTTACACGTAACTTTTTGAACAATAACTACTGCACGGCTTTTTGTAAAGGTCCTTGGTTAAATGATTTTATACAGCTAAGTACTATAGACAAAACTGTCATCTACGTCTAATCTATACTAATATTATAAAGAGAGGAACTTTACATTTTTGTGTTTTTATGTATTGAAATAACTCAAGAAGTACTAGGCGGATTTCAAAAAGTCTTTCACCATTAGAAAGCTACATTATCCCCGAGTAACATAATCTATATTTATAAATTCTACGAGGACGAATTCGCAAACAACAGCTTGTAACTAATATTTAGACGACTACCGTTATTCACTATAACCATGAGCAAAAGTATACCTACGTTGCAATACTGGTAATAACGAAGTATATTTTTATAATCAAATTATTTAAACTATAACAATTAAGACACAATTATCAAGTATTACAATTATTACCTTTGATAACTCCATTTATTGTTAACACTGCACTACATTTGACAACGTTATGAAGATGTAACGGGAGCTAGATCGAAAATCCAGTAAAGTGAACACCGTGAGGAAAGCACTGCCGTCCCGGCGCCGTATCTTATAACGAGATTCTTGTTCAAACAGATAAGAGAATTGCTTTATTTATATTGACTTGACGTTAATGTAGTTTGTCCTGTCGTGCATTAAGTAAATACGAGTATGTATGATTCGCTTTTACTCTCCTTTTTTTTAGTTTTGCTTTAGTAAACAATTGACATTTAGTTAACCTGACGTCAGAGTGATCATTCTGACGTCTTACCTCTCTTAAAAGGTAAGGAAATTATGGAGAGATTTACTAAAATACCTGTATGCGGTCTTATAAATTTATAGTTACTTTACAAGAGACTTTTATAACTCACATCAAAAGAAAATATAAGTATGTATTTAGTCTTCATCACACTAGTGATAAATGAAATGTCAACATAGTTTAAAATCAACAAAATATAATTATCAGTACCAAATCTTCACAATAAAAAAAATAATCCTTTATATCAAATGGTGTTCATGTAGTAATCACCTTAAAATTAACAAAAATAATGTTTCCGCCCGGGATCGAACCGGGGGCCTTCTGCGTGTTAGGCAGATGTGATAACCGCTACACCACGGAAACTTGTTTGTTCTATAGTTAATTAGCTTGTAATTCTATGAATTTATCTCTACTAAATAGTTACATGTTTTTGTCTACGTATGTAAGTAAAGGCCTATATTTATTAATAGACCGCTAATCTATTGTATATTGGGCTGACTTTTATATCGTTTTAATTAAACCAAAGTATCAAAAGGTAAACTGAACTGACCGTATGTTATGAGTATTTACTTTCATTACAGTAGTAATATAATATTAACAATACTTTCCTGGAACCACTTTACTGTGAAAGTTCGCAGAAAGGACTTACTGTTTCTCAACCAAGTTTTCTATCTTCATTTTATGATGAAATATTAAGCAGCAACTTCTACTCAAATACCTTATTCCTTTAAAATTTTAATTAATTTCATTTCGTAAATAGCATATGGATAACACAGTCGAATCCGAGCGAGAGTGTATTTGTCTTGCTTATAGAGGTTGCTCTAATCCAAGTTTCTCGCTTATGTAGGTAGCTCGTCGAGACCAGAGAATGACTCTCGCTTATAGAGGTTTATCGCTTATCCAGGTTCGACTGTATATTACCACTTTAAGAATGTTTTACTATCTAAGACTTCTCTTCAGGAGATCTACTAAATCTTAAGCTATTTTAAAGAATTAGGTGTTATTCAAATTGCCCATGTTTTTCCCAGAACCTAACTTATGTTTAATAGTTTGTAGTGGTATTGCATAGTTCAATAGGTAACCATAACCATACTCGTGTAAGATGTGTTCGTCTTTCGTAATGAAACAAACACTAGAAACTAGCTAATAAGACATCCGAATTTACTTTATGTTACACTGACCTTATAAACCACAAACAATGCAGAAAACATTTGTAAATGCCAAAATACTTAAGCACGTTATTCAAGTAGGTTAATAGCAAAAGTGTAAATGTTGTTTATAGCGTTTGTTTTTATTACCAAATATTTTTAGATCGTTTACAATATATTTTCAAAATATATATCTGCAGGAAGTTGAACAGACAAAATCAGAAGTCAATTATTTAAACATTCAGAATATTGGTGTTCAGCTCTTGGTTATCGCTAAAATCCAAAAGTTTTTATCCTTAGTTTGTAAAATTTTGCGTAAAGTTTAATTTAAACCAACCACAGACGCTCAGCTTTAACTGAACAGTTCGACTGCAAAGTTAAAACTGACATGTGTTGTCAAAACTGAGGAGTGTTTGGTCAGACTGTTAAAATTGTAGTTGAACTGTTCAGTTAAAACTGAACTTTTGTAGGCGGTTTTAATGTAGAAAATAGAATATTTTACCTTTTTTCTGATACTGTCTGATCTTTTTTCTGATCTTTGAGCCAGGTTCCTTGTGCTGTTGTGGTAAACAGATAGTTAATGCCTTTAGTTATGTATCTTTTACAGATTAAGAAAAGTATTTTTTTTATTAATTAAAAATTTTGTAGCAAATGTCCACGGCCGTCGAAGATCACCTCAGTGATCCAGCCGCTCGTCTGCCCCCTTCTCTTATAAAAAAAAAACACATTTCTGTTAAACGCTTTTATTAATATTACAATAGATTTCTCTCGCTCTCGTTAAATAAGTAATACTTATAAACACAACGTTACAGATGTACTTTATACTAAATGTACTTTGTTTAACATTAGCCGCACATGGCACTCAATAACTCAATGAATAAATGCACATTAGTGCTTCGACAGTTTATATATCGATGGAAAATACGCGATAGTTACAAAATAAAAAAAAAAACAATAACTCGGCAGATTAAAAAATATACACTGCATTTGATAGTTTAAGCATAACGGCTTTAATTTATTTAAAAGAAAATGAAAACAACTCAAATATAGAACATAAATTACCGCGTAAATTCCACCTTATTAGTAACCACACTTATCATTAACAACTAATCACGTATCATATCAATAATAGACAAAAACAATAATTAAGAGTCAAAATTACAATAAAACATGTCATAAATTCGATCAGAGTTACCTTTAAATAATAGTTATCTTTTTAAATATCGTCATAATCAAACCAAAGACCACACGAAAAACTCATTACTTAAGGCCCCTTTCAGTATTTTAGGAACAATATAAAGATTACATATAAACTCGATATATTATGTATTTTTATAGTCATAGTCGAAGTTGTAAAAAAATAGACAGAAAGTTAAAATTGTACTTAGTTTCTTTTAAATTATTTCTTGTACTTATTTTCAAATTGTAGCTATACAAAATTGTACAATAGTTCTGTTAACATTTTGATGTGTTCAACTTTGGCTATTACATTTGTCCCTGAAGTAATTTGCCGGCTTCTCATTGGTCCAGCATTATTGTGTAGGGTGTTGATTGGTCAGTTCGTGTACTGCGGCATGAGGGCGGCTCCTGATTGGGTCAGCAGGCGCACGACTTGCCGCCGCCGCCGCCGCCGCTTCTGCTGTTCTCGCCGTTAGCTATCTTGTGATCGAGTGCGAATCTATCGCCGTCCTTGTCGTTATTGTGTAGCAGCTTGTCATTTAGAAGGATCTAGCAAAAAAATCATCAATTATATTGTCATTATCAAACATATGTAAACTTAGTTAAAGAAATGGCCTTAAAAGAACTCAAACTTGACATCGAGTATTTGTTTCTAATCTACGGGGGACTCGTAATTATTAACATAAAACGCTCAAAACGAGCAAATATTGGTTTAAACATCTTAATATAAAATGATGGTCTTGTTTTACACCAAATATTACGATAACATTTTAAACGAAATCGATTCAAACTTGTGTTATTTCAAAGCCATTCAAAAACCTTAAAGATTTTACGGTTCCTTTATGTTAATATCAGTTGTACGATCATGTTAATTTGGATATAAATTTGAGACACTATCCTTTTCGAAATTGTACTCACACAAACATAAACTGGTTCTTTAGGAAAATTATATAACTTTATCAATGTTATTTTTCGTATAACAATGTACTAATGACTTCAATTGTGTTTACTTCACTACATATTATAAAACAAAGTCGCTTTCACTATCCCTATATCCTTATATATGCTTAAATCTTTAAAACTACGCAACGGATTTTGATACGGTTTTTTTAACATATAGAGTGATTGAAGGGGAAGATTTATATGTATAACTAGCAACCTGCCCCGACTTCGCACGCCTGCAATTATTAATAGTATGGCTGTTATATACAACGTTCACTGTTTTTCTGTAATGTATTTAGTATCAGCATTGCATCCGTGCGAAGCCGGGGCGGGTCGCTAGTAAAAAATAATTTTCTCAGACTCCTGTTGAGGTTTGAGCTTGCGATAATTGTGTGATAATTGATAGTTATCAATCAATTAAATATGAATTAAAATAATTAATTATTTGATTCCTATGCTAATGGTCATAATAAAATTATAATATGCATAAGTAAAACCGTCATTTGAGGTTCCATTATAACATATGATGTTAAGATAAAAATCTATCGGAAACATTAAGTATTGCACAATAATTATGAAAATATCATAAGCAATAACACCAAGATCATTAAAAGCATTTCCATCGTTGAACTTTTTACTTATTTCAGACACTTTAAGAGCGTCGGTAGCTCATGTAAATATTTACCGATGGTTAGGAGAAGGAAAACATCGTGATGCAACCTGCACATATCGGCGATGAAATCTAAAGTTTACATCACGCAAAATACGCGCTAGTCGTGGAGTTGCGGAAAATGGAGCCCATCATGGGTCAAAACCTTTAACCTTTTTAACCTTTCAGACACTTTAGCCCGTATTTACGTTGTGTTATAAAAAGTGTTTATTCTCACCTTATTTACTAAAGAACGCGCAGCCTCTTCGATGTTTATGTTCTCTTTCGCAGAGGTCTCGAACCAGCCCGCGAACCCTTTCTCCCGACAATACTCCTCCATCTTGGCTGAGGAATTCACGATACCTTCCTTTTGCTGATCGCACTGCAAATAAGTTAAATTAATAAGTTTCTGTATTCACAATTTCAACCGTAAATCAACTTTCAAGACACCTAAAAGAGTAAATATAGTTTAGCAATTAGCATGTAAGCTTGGGAGACAGAAGGCATTAATTGCATATTCTGTATAGCGCCCATAGAAAATTAAAGGTGTCATATTTGGAGTCTACTTGAGAAATAGCAAATATTCCGCCTCGTTATCAAGAATAAAATCTTACAATAACACTTTTTTTAAAACACAAAGTGGCAAACGAGCAAGTGACCACCAACGTTCGCTGAAAAATCTGAAGCGACCACTGCTCATAGATATCTGCAATTGCTGATTATTTACTGCTAAATATGAAACACAGGCTAATCCAAACGATTTCTATCCTTCTTTCTATTTCAATGACTAGAAGAGAAGGTATGACTCGAACAAAGGAGCTTAGAACAAGGATTAGCGTTTGGAGAAATAAAATGAATGATAAAACACATTATAACTAAACAAATGCATACCTTATTAGCCAACAGTATACAAGGTATGGGCGTGCCATCGGGCAGTTGCACCTTGGTGTCGAGGTCGTTCTTCCACTTGACCACGGCGTCGAATGTGGCCACCCGGGACACATCGAAGACGATGAACGCGCCAACGGCTTCCTTGTAGTACACGCGTGTCATGTTGCCGAAACGCTCTTGTCCTAGAATATGAAAAATATCGTTTCACTAACTTCAAAAGTAGATAAGTACAATAAGATACAATGACCAAATTGCCTACTATGAGATATTAGTAGAAGAAGCTATTAATATTGGTTTCTACAGTAAGGATCCTGATTTTGGAGCAGTTAGACGTGAATACATCAGTTGAGTGATCAGAGCCAAGGAATTTCAGGTAGGTTACAATTTGTATCAAAGGTTTTTCCATGTAATAATCTTTGACTTTTGTCTTGAAAGAAATATATTAAGTTATTAATAAACAAAGAGCAGAATAAAAGCAAGTTCTCTGGTGCTATAAAATAATGACAAGCGCTCATTTGACTCACATTGAATACTTCATACGACTTTTACATAAAAAATCAATTAGGAACCATAATTAACAACGCGAGAAATAAGAGACAATATAACACCATTAAAACAAAAAACATCCAAGCAAAACTAGAACTAAGATCATCCATATTCCCCATGTTTAATTATTATATTATTCAATTATTAGATTGTCAAAATTGATACTTGTCCTGTCAACCAACATGGTATAAAAACTATAAAAAAAGAAACAGGTTCAATGCAAAATGAATAGAAACTTTTTTTAATCATAAAAAATCAAGAGAAGATACATATTGGGTTTAGTTTAAATCTTTATCTACACACGTATATTTTTTCCATATAAAAAAGGAACCAGCTCTTTAGAATATTGAAACAAAAATGATTATTTTTCTGATTTTCAACTACTGCTCGGCCTTAAACCTGAAGAAATGTAGCTATTCACTACTAAGCATGGGACAGGGAAAGTGGAGATATCTGTGCTACTTTAGTTAGCGGTGGTTCAACAATGTACTTACCTGCGATATCCCATAGCTGCAAGCGTATGATAGTATTCGAGTCCCAATTGAGAACTTTAAGGGCAAAGTCGACGCCGATAGTGGCGCGGTAGTGCTGGCTAAAGAATTGATGCACATAGCGCTTGATGATGGACGTCTTCCCGGTGCCCAGCTCGCCTATCACCAGGATCTTGTATAGATGTTCCCGCCGTTCGGCACTAGGAGTCGCGTGCGACTGGAACAATAGTGTCGTGTTAAAATATTGTATTTATGTAGTTAATTATGTGCAAAGCAAAGGCGAATACGGTGCGTGCCTTTTTGGTAGTAATTAAGCGGAAGTACTGATTAATTGTCTGAATATTTGAATAGTTGCTCTATCTGACATTGAGAACAATATTTCTTGAAAATCATAAGTTTAATCCAGCAATATCCTAAGAAGTCTTTGTACAGGTATTTCGCTTTCTGGTAATGTAAGAAAGATTTGTATTTTTTTTTAATAATATCAAGTGGCAAACGAGCAAGTGCCAACCTGGATTCACTGAAAAATCAGAAGCAACCGCTGCCCAGACATCTGCAATTGCAGATGCATTGCCTTAATCTACGGAGGAGGAGGCTCACAACAAGAGGATAATACCTCGTCCTATGCGTCCACTCCCCAGGCTATCCTTCCTTCACTTCACTTTCTTATAAGGAAATGATGGGAAGAGAAAGTGGACTAAAATTAAATATGAAAATCTCTAAATATATATAACTCTCCTAATCAATCTGATCCTTCTTAAAGTATTAGTATACAAAAATACCGCATTCTAGAACAAAGCCGCAACCGAGACGGTCAAAGTACTAGACGGTAAATACATAATCCCTTCACAACACATGTATGTTGGTGCCTACGCACAGACTCGGGGACACGCAAACGCTTTGTTTACCGCGGCCACTGTCGTACGACTATTTTCTAATTAGTGTCAATTAAAGACGTAAGGACGTATTTAATGACGTATATTCCTTGATCGTAGACCACGATGACTTTATTAAATTAACTATTTTACTAGTTAATCTTAATGTTAGGCAGATGAATGTAAAAAAGTAAGTTACGGCGTAACTCTTGGATTTGGATTAACGGCAGGAAATATAAATCATAGCTTGACAAACGTATAATGTTGCTTTTAATAATTGTACGGATGACGAAGAGTATTCTTTTACAACTTCAAAACGAAATCTGTAAAGCCAGGTATTGGTGCTAAATAGATAAAAAATATATTCAGAAGAAAGTGCTAGTATTAAAACTTTAACCAATGATCGATTATAATTTATGTATCAAGAACAAGATATAAAATAATAATTTCCCACGGTGTAACATGAATATTAAATTATCAGAAATAATTTAATGCTAAAATAAAGATACATAAATTATTTTCTATAATTATGAAATATTAGATTTGAATTCATATCATATTACCACAGAAATTAAAAAAATATATTGTAATATATTGCAATCCCAGCTATAAATGATGATTAATTTAGAGTAGTTTAGACTCGTGATTCTGCTAACGCGTCCTACACAGTCAGAAGACCCATTTGATTTCTTTTTATTTATTTACCAGGTGTAAAAATCTTTTTATTAACTGACGACCGATCAGGGCAATAAAGTGTCTTGATGCTTATAATTACATTATTGTAAGTTAGCGCCAACAATGTAAACATGTGTACTTATCAGTTTACATTGTAATTGATGTTTACAAAATCTCGCTATCAGAACATAAATGGTCCATCTTAGATAATGCAGCATTACATAAGTATTTATAATCTGTGGCATAGAAACTATCATAAAAACTTTTTATAACAATTTATATCTTTGAAAAAATAATATAATATGAATATTGCCTAAAGTTTCATAACGTTACTTCAGGAGCATTTGACAATGTAATTGCACCGATTAATTCCAATTTCCATAAAAACATGTTAAAAGTCAATGACATTTTTTTATATTATTTAAAAAATAAAAGTGATACTCGTGATGTTTTACAACCGTCCAACCTTCAAATTCCTAAACTTAAAACAAACATAATAGATTTAATCAAGCTATAAATTACATTAGCGAAAACACTACACAAGATAAAAAAAAACATTAATTTTGTCTACATTCCTTATAACGTGGCTCAATAAAATGATTGCTTATACTCGAATGGATTAAAAAAAAACTTACGCGTGTATTCGGCTTCGGTTTGGGCGACATCTTTGTTCACGACCGCCGTGATCGAGTTATCGGTTTGTCAAGAAACTCTGGTATAATTCCAATGGAGCAAGATACGTGAATGATATAGAATATTCTCGATTATAAACTCGCACATTTCTACGGACGTTTACGGCTTTACGAACATTTTCCTTTTAATTTTTAAATTAAAATTCAAAAATAGAATTCACGTCGTTCGTTAAACTGCGTCACTCTTTTACTTACGCACAAAAATAATTGTCACTTTAAAGAAGGACACAATGTAAGTGCATATTTATAAATTAAAAAAGAATTTAAAAACACAATTTAAAAAGATAGTAAAATTCACAATGACGGCTGTAGACATACTATAGTGATGTACCGAAGACAGGCCGTTTTATTAAGTGGGTTGAAGTGGGTGCACGATTTCTTATCGGACGTTTGATAAGGGACGAGTGTTTATTACAACTTTTCCTTAACAACCCAAATGTTTATACGAGGGTTCGACTTTACATCTACCAATGTAGGACTAGTAATGGATAGAAATGGATATAAACACGAGTTTTTAACCTAACTGCTTAGGGTAGGTGATGATAATTACATAATTTGCACCAATTAATTAAGCAGAACCTGTTTTTGGTCTGATGTGATATTGTTGCTTTCTTACTATGAAACGATGATTCATATTAATTTTATTACAGACAGTATTTTACAAAATGCATTTACATCTCTCACTATAATGTAATAGTATTACAATAATCCAATTTAACATCCAATGTACTTTAACACCAGTCCAATTATAAAACCTTTGTCCATATCTAGTGATAGCATTCATCTATGGCAGTAATCTATTTCTTGGCATTTTTCTTTTGATTTACCTTATTCAATAGATCTGTTCCATTATTAATACTTTGCATTTAACATGTATCAAACAAGGCACAGATATTGTCAAGCCAAGAAAATCTAATCTACTCGTAAAAATTTTCTGGACAAGCACGTATACAGGGGGAGATGGTTGTGTATTCAGCCTCACCCCCGAAATCTGATTAAAAAACAAGTTTTTAACGGTCTGCTTAATTATTCGCTTGCATCTTTCAATAAGTAAGTAAAATAAAATATACGCAGATCTGATCTTGATGTGATTATGTAACGTTACTAGTAGCGCCATCTAACCTATTTAGTGTGCGTGATTAAACTATGAACCGTACTTCTGTAAGATTTTAAAAATTATATTATATTGTTTACAGCGATTTAACACAGTTGTCTCAATGTTTGAACCAAGTCTGGATACGTGCAGACAGGTAAAACAATATACAGTCGAACATAAATAAGCAAGAGTCCAAGGGACCGCGACATTTGTCTCGCTTATCCAGGTTTCACTATAGTTATATGAGTAGTTTTGTAGTCGTAGGTAATATTCTAACCCTTCCTAACTCCCCTACCATATGATAATATGTTAAGAACTTAAAACGTTGGTGAATAATAGATTATTAGTTATAGGTTCGACTTTCATAATCGAATTTCCTCGGAGAAGCCGTATTATGAACGTATCCTATACCGATAATTAATAACTTAGTTAATAATACGAAGCATTTAATATACCTCAATTTGACAAGGAAAACTGGATTATTCCTAAAAATATATTATGATAGTCTATACTAATATAATAAAGAGGAAAACTTTGTATTTTTGTATGTATATACAGATGCGCCGCGACCGCGACTACCGAAAAATAAGCACTCGCCCTGATGATGGACTCCCGAAGAGTCCGAAACTAGTCGGTACCGTTCACTGAAAATTACACGTGAGTTTTAGCCGTTTTAAATAAATAATGTATTACTTTTACTACTAATTTTACTCTTTATTATACAAAACGTTGGTATTGTAATTTGTCAACTTAATAAATGTGGGAAATCCTAATTCACGGCACATACGAGTACAAGAAGTCAACAAGTATTATTAGCGTATATTTGTAATATAAATATCATTCTCACGGCAAAAATACAAGATATTAACGAATTCAGACAATCGATCATAGTGACCATTGACAGTACAAAAACGGACTAGACAAAGAGCCATTGTAATTAATAAATTCTACCGCTTTTCTCGAGATGTGAAAGATCAGAAACCACTTGTGCATATCATGCTGACATTTTTACAAAAAAAATAAGATTTGTAAAATTCCTCAAAATACTACACAAAACGAACAAACAAGCGGGCAAGTTTATACTTAATTCTTCATTAAATGAGGAGGAATGCTCTTGACATATCCGGCCTTTTAATAGTCAAAGACAATAAACAATAGTTATAATATGAACATCGTATATCGTTAACCGCGAATGGTTTGTAAGACAACACCTAGGTTAGGGTTACCGTACACGGATCAACGACGGCCTCAAACCGATAACCACTAATGTTCGTCCGAGTAAGCAACGATATCATATTTGTCTAACTTTCAGAAACTAAGCAAGGTCAATTTAGTATAAATATTTGAAGAGTATTGAAATCACTTCATAGTATTAAACAAAGTCGTTTTCTCTGTCTTTAAATATGCTCAAATCTTTAAAACTACGTAACGGATTTTGATGCGTTTTTTTAATAGTGTTATTGAGGAGGAAAATTTTTAAAAGTAACGTTCACAGTTATTCTGCTGTACCCAATAATGATAAGAAATAAAAATAAATACAAATAGCTTTCTGATAGCTTAAAGTTTGATTTAATTAAGTCAAAACTGTATTAAAGGACTAAGGTTTATTAAAAAATGTCGATAAAAATGTTGTACATTATGAAATTCTTAAAAAACAGCTTCGTTATTAATTGTCAGTAATTAATTATTAATTGAATAATGAATGTTTAAGTACTTTACTAATAATGCTTCATTTAGATTTTTTAACAATGAATAAAAAAACCGTTAACGATATTCAAATTAGTTAGGCAATAAAAAAAATGTGTTTTTACTATCTACTTCATAATAATGATATACTCAGAACTATAGACATATTTTCTTATCTTTTATGCCTTTTACTTTTTAAAAAAATCTTGCTTAACACTATTAACTTATGACACTGACATAAAAAAATCTAACAATAGAAATCGACACAAAAACATTGACTGCAATGAATTATAGACTTGATATTATTGCCTTATTACATTCGCAATCGCTTTGCTAGGCTGAAATCTAGTGTTAAATTCACAAGATATTGTATCTGTAATGAACAATAAATTATAACTACAGCTAGCGACCCGCCCCATATACAATGCTGAGAACACTAGAGAAAAACTGTAAACGTTGTATATAACAGCCGTATTAATAATAATTTAAATGTATTATATAATAAATATGTAAATAAAGATATACGGGAATAATTGCACTTAGGCGAAGCCGCGTGTCGCTAGTTTTACATATAAACCTTCCTATTCAATCACTCTATCTATTTAAAAAAATCGCATCAAAATCCGTTGCGTAGTTTTAAAGATTTAAGCATACATAGAGATATAGGGTAGTGAAAGCTACTTTTTATAAAAGTATTTTACTATGTAGTGATAATAGAACTTTTTGAATATTTTACGTAACATTGGTCAAAGCGAAGAAAACAGGAATCTTTCGCTTTTAATTATTTTTGTTAATAATCTTTATATTTTTTGCAAAGAAGTGCAATAACTTTCTATTTCGACATACTTAAGGGTGGCAAGTTTGAGCGAACTTTTTTTGAGTAACTTCAGATTGATTTTCGACTTTCTTAATGCAAAATCGATCACTTTCTGTTTTCAAGGATAACCCAGATTTTTGTGTTTTATCGACATCACGTCTGACTGTCTTTCATAAAAAGGCTCGCCTGCTAGCACACGAGAATAAAAATAAAAATAAAAAATAATATTTTTTTTTTTTTAAAGAGTTGACTTTTCGTAGTTATTTAAGGTAATAGTAATTGTGAAATTCCTATTTTAAGACACAAATCTAGATTCTAACCTTTGGCAAATAATAATAAATTATGATACCTTCGCACCTGGCTAAGCGAGAGGTTTCTCTCTAATCAGGTATTACGCTTATGAAGTTGTCCACCGGGACCAAATAATGATTCTCGCTCGCTAACAATAATTGGAATGTGCTCAAAATGAGGTTTAAACCTGTATAACATTGTGTACGAACAATTTAATTTTAATAACTAAACGATATAGGTAAAACTTGTCCGCTATAGACTAACTACAATGACATTTGTTTCAAATGAATGGGAGCTTTGGATGAAAAGACTTCATTACTACAATAACATAACAGTGCTTGTAATGTTATAACATAACATATTATTTTAACGGTTTCCAAGCATGATAACTTATCATGAAACTAACAAAGAAGTTAGTGTCTACGGTACGTATTTAACTCTCCGAATGGTTGTTTATTATACTTCGGTTTCTTTTGACATCTCTATTTATATAAAGTAACTAGCGACCCGCCCCGGCTTCGCACGGGTGCAAATCGGTATAATGCTGATACTAAATACTGCAACGTTTGAAATGTAAGCGCTAAAAATGTGAAAATTTACGACATCATATTAAAAACCTCTAAATTATCTGTGTTACTCTACTATATTGTGTATGTATTACATATGAAAACTTTCCTTATGAATCACTCTATCGATTAAAATCCGCATCGAAATCCGTTGCGTAGTTTTAAAGATTCAAGCATATATAGGGACAAGCATAAAAAAGCGTTATTGTTTTATACTTTGTAAGGATAAGGATAAGGATAAGGATGATTCTGAGTGATATTAAATTATTTATTGAGTGATCCATTATCTTTTTAATTAGGTATCAGTAAACCGGGCTATATAGAAGTTCAATTTTTAACTTTGCAGTCAAAATTAACGTACAGACGTCAATTTGAACGGCACAGCCAAACTGTACAGTTCTCAGTCCTGCCTACACACGTCAGTTTTAACTGAGCAGTCGAACTGTACAGTCAAACAGAGCGTCTGTAGACGGCTTAAGAAACCTAAAAGTTTTTTATAAAGAAACGAAGATAAAAAACGTGTATAACATCCAGGAATAAATTATTTGTGACGTCTATTGGATAGAATATAAAAGTCAAGGTTCTTAAAACTCGTTTGAATATCAAATAATTTAGATAACTTTTTTTTTTAAGAAAATAAACCATATTAGTAATCTTTTTATTCATATGATACGAATCGCGATAATATAGATTGGCATTTAAATATGAGATTAATGAAAAAGATAGAAATGGAATCTGCCTCATATTGAAACAGGAAAAATGTAACCACATCAGTAATACATGAACTAAGCGATGGTTGCCCAAATTATCGCGACCACATTTATTTTTTAATAGGCATTCTTACAGACAATTCTTATATTTACATAATATCTATACAGAACTAAAAAAAATATTCAGTTGTTTTCAGAAAGAGAAAATAATTATGACAATCGGACAACCAGGGGCAAAGTTAGAAGCTAAGAAAACTCTCCTCCTTTTGGAAGTCGGCTAAAAAGAGATATGTATTGAAAAAATGTGATAATTATTACGTAGGTAAGGAAGCGGTTTAAACCGTTGAATTTAAGTTATCATATTATTTAAAATTCCGATATAAGAATTTAAAACAAATAATCCTATTTAAAATTCAAATGAAGAGGCGCGGACAAAATATTTCCGAAATAGTCATTAAAATATCTTTGATTAAACAGGTTTGATCCGACCGGTTAACCCGAAATCATTAATACGGGAATTTATACACAAAAAATGCATTTTGGCGCCCATAAACAGCTTGTAAGAAACGCCATCCCGTGAATGTCATGCCTCTGGTTCAATTTAATTGATTGATAAAATACTTTTATATTACTATATTTTAATTATTGTTTGTAATAAAAGTAGCGAAATTATAAATTGAAATCAACGGACCCAAGCGCAAGTCTTTGTTTATCGACAACAGTATCAACAAGTGTACGTGTCTATAGATATAAATATGTTGAATTCAAATGGACGGGGCAATGCAATAATAATCCTAAATTGTAAAAGTCAAAGCACACGAGAGCAGGCAAACTATCGGCGTGTACTCACGAAGGGCATCGCGTCGCGGCGTCCGCTTATCTACCGTTAAACGAAACGTACAGGGAACAAGAGCGACGTCTCGGCGCTGAAGCCGCAGCACTCGCACACCGTGAGGTAGCACTCGTCGGCGCTCTCCTCGAAGGTCATGGCGCGCGCGTCGCACGGCCAGCGCGCGCCCACTGACCGCTCGCTACTCGCTACCACTCACCGGTCCCGC
>QDHC01006394.1:204234-214893 GCA_013186455.1 Papilio dardanus tibullus
TGTTACAATTACATACGTTGTAACAATTTAAATATTGTGTTAATAAAATTATTAAAAATATGTGACACTACGTTTGACCCATGTTCACAATTTTATCGTAACATTTACATTATGAAATATGCTCCAAAGCTTGATTACAAGTTTGAAATACTGTTTACTATTGGATGTGGTTTTACAAGTGGTTTAATCCCAGCCAATAGCTGTTGCAGTCCACCATAAAATCGACCGCCCCCAAAAATTGAATCAAAAAAAATATTTTAACCTTTACTAAAAGTTTATTACAAATGTTTTTAATAACTCGAATATTTAACGATTATTGGTCAACATTTATTTAATGTGGAAACACAATATTTTTCATGCTAAGATTAAAATCTCTCGAATCGACATAGGGTTAACTGACCGCAATTAAAATTTTTATGTCTCTGTAAAGGACGCGTTTGTCTAGATCAAAAATATACATTTTAGGAAGAATATTAATACCATTTTATTAGTTAAAGCCGGGTATAGACGACCAGTTTAACTGTGCAGTTAAAACTAAAAAGTATGGTTAGCAGTTAGATAATGCAATATTAAAACAAATAATAATATTATGTTTAGTTATCATCGGATATTTATTTTAAAATAGGTTAAAGTATCCATTTAACTAATAAATAAATAAACTTGATTTTATTCAGAAATGTCGCTCAACAATCGTTAAGTTGAGGTTAGTTTTTGTGGCTCGTTAAAATGTAAATGAATAGATAAAAAACAAAAAGTGATTTTTTATTAACAGAAACCAGTTGTACCTTTGAATGTTGGAATATTTCTATTAAACTAATTTGGTTAGTGGTTTAAATGCGTCATAGTTATTTGTTAACTTTTTAAACTTATTGCGCAATAACTAAAATTAGGTTAAAATCTCATTAATGTCCGGATAGTTATAGGTATGGATTAAATACAGTCAAACTTGGGTTAGCGAGCAACCTCTATAAGCGAGAGCCTCTCTTCGGTCCTGACGAGTTACCCCATAAGCGAGAAACTCAGACTAGAGAAACCTCTTTATGTGAGTCAAATATCGTGGTCCCTTGGACTCTCGTTTTATTCGTTCGGCTGTATTACAAATAAAAACAAGCTTTAAAAGAAGCAAATATCAGTTCGTAACTTGATTTGACTTTACTAGCAGAAAATATAAGTTAGTTCTAGACCAATTATGAATTGACCAAGTTCAGTATTGGACGGTTTTTTTTCATGTAGAAAGGGTCAAACGAGCAGCGGATCAACTAAATTAATAGGTCCGACGCCCATGGACATCTGCAACGTCAGAGGAATCACAGATTCCTACCATATTCATGTTAAAATTATTACTTATACGTGATTGTAAACGGCAATCTCCAAAACACATTCATTTAGATATCTTTCAACGCCTGCGGTTTTTATTATAGCAAATAATTCAACAGATTTACAACATCGAGGACTTTAATTTCGTTATTCCGTGGTCTTTTAAGTGAACTTTGTTTTGTTTTTAAATGTATTCGACAATAAAATAGTTATGTAAATGTCAGAACGGATAAAATTGATATTCGAATTTAAGTAAACACATTAAATGGTAGTAAATACATTAAATTAACGTCGCAAAAAACTTAGTCGTGATTAAAAAGCGGATGCAGATGTTAATCTGAACATGATACTTTAGTCGAAAAACGTAGGTGATCAGGGAGGTTACCCAGAGTACATTCGATACAAAGCGATTCAATAGCGAACGTCCAAAATATATGAGACTAGCAATGACGTACGATATCTCACACGTGACAATCAGATTTATCTAATGTTATTGTCACTTTCATACATTTTTGTCGATTCCAACAGCGATATCGCCAATCGAAAAGTACTTTGAGTCGCCACCCTGATATGAATCACATTTATTGTAACCAATCGAATATATTACGTCATATTTGATGAGTAAACATGTATATGATTAGATTAGAGTGGCGCGTCGGAAATGGCCACCGAAAATACACTATTTATAGATTAAAATAAAAAATAAAACGCTTTTATAGAACTCGGGGTCTTGTGGGTGACATCTTTATAATATGTTAAAAGGTTAAAGGTTTTGATTCATGATGGACTCCATTTTTTGTAACTACACGACTAGCGCGTATTTTGCGTGAATACACATATCTTTGAATTTCTTCGCCGATAAGTGCAGGTTGCATCAATGTTTTCCTTCACCTAAAACGTCGGTAAATATGTACATATAAAAATCAAAAATCGAAAAACACATTCGAACTCAGGACCTGCAGTTTACAAATCAAGAGCTAAACCCCTGAGCCACCGACGCTCTTAAATGAAATTAAATTTATAATATGTTAACATTACTAAAAAAGCTACATAACTAAAAATTATTGACCTACGAGATTTAACAAGAAGCTTCTACAACAACAATAACAACATAACTCAAGCCTGTAACCCAGAGGGCTAGGCAGAGACAACGTGCGACGGTGTATCAAAGTATATGTACGGTAGAGCATTATAAGAAGGGTTCTTCTTCTAAACGTCGCAAAATAAGGAAAATAATAATTTAAATATGAATAAATCACATCACAATGTTTATAAGTTTTTCATAGTAAATACAAGTTTTCCACCCTTCAGTGTTTTCAGCTGTGAATCCCCAAAAAGAATGAAAAACCAGAAAAAGTGGAATAATTATTTAAAATTTTGAAAATATTACAGAAAGGAAGACTTCTTTTATACTTTCTAGCCATCATGGAGTTTTCAGCCACCATGATGACTAGAAATTAACGGCATCGTTACAAGCTTCTACTTGTTTAAATTAATAGGCAAGTTATAACTAATTTTTGTAGCAATGCTTTTAGTGCAAACATAATAGCATAAAGGCATATAAACTACATCACTATGAAACCACGATCGTCACTAAGTCACGATTTTGATATACAAATAACGATTTTCAACGTCGACAGCAATGACCTTAGTCCCTCTCTGTCTATTCAGATACAATAAAATAAGAAAAGCTCATTGTTAATGGCTACTTACATTAAACAAACCGTTTCTCTGGACTTCCATTGTTTACATATAACACTGCATACAATTTCATATATAGACACATTCACAACATTATCATTATAAAAACAACTTCACGACACAGATTCACGACAACTTTTATGTAAAACACCTAATTAATTATTTATTAAAACATCCAAACGACTTATTCACTTGTTTCCGTGTATGTTTACAAATTAAGACGTAAATTGGTGTACATACGAGTAGGTGTACACTTCGTCGTGTATATTGATACACTATCTACGAGTACATATAGAATTATCATTATTATCGGCGTAGCTCACGTCCGAGATTATACAAACATAATATAACTGCACTAAAGGAAAAATTACGTTTAAGCTTTAAACGCATCAGGCTATTTTAGTATAGTAGCAAGTAATTCAGTAACTAAACATGTCTGAACAGCAATATTTTAGTACATTAGTTAATCCTTTGTTCGAATACTTGCTACTTGCTCCCCGACTAAAATTATTTCCTGCTCAGACAAGGCTTTAGGATAAATGTGTTGACGTAGTCATCAGCTACAATGAGTTAAAATGTCATAAATCAAAGCTTGTGTCAGACATAAACATGACCTCAGAGAATAGGCAGATTTGTACTTAAAATTATTTTACTTTTCAACATTTAGTTTGAATAATTAAGTCATTTACTTATGTTTGCTTTGCAGCAAAAAATAATGATAACATACTTATGTATAGGTAGTAATATTGCGTCGGACCAATGATATAAAGGTCGCGGGTTCGAATCCGCCATCATTATTGCGTACAAACAAATCCATGTATCCAATCGATATCCGTTTATCAATATATACATGTATAGATATTGATACAGGCACTTATACTCCTAGAGCCTTTCCTTTTCTATTATATTTAGTACTTGGAGCAGGGTCGGCGTTAGGATAAATGATTGGGCGACCGCCCAGGGCGCTGGGCAGAAAGGGGCTCCAGAGTTCCACCAATTAATATAACAGGATTACCATTTTACACTTAAGGTTCTAAAAATTGGGGCGCCGTAAAAATATCGCCTAGGGCGCTCGTAGTGCTAAAAACGTTACTGGCTTGGATTTTACAATTTTGATTAAATTGGGTACAGACCTGCAACAGTAGCTTTCCATTTCTAGTTACAGATGTTGTCGAGTTGAGTTTCTGCTTAGTTTTCGATTCGACCAGTCTCTCCTGTTGCAACAACTGTTCGTGTACCGAATGTTTGTTCAGTTGTTTAATCATTTTTAACGAATTCAATGTATTCTCAAAACGAAACACAACTTCTATTATTGCACTTTACCAACATCACAATATAATTAAGTGATTAAATCGAGGATTAATTTGAATATATTAACTTTGTTCAAATTTAAATCATCTTCCAAGATGGCGGCGCATTGAATATTGTCAGAATTGTACGAAACAATTGAGTGAGTACAAGACTATTCTTATCAACGGAACAAAGTAAAATGAAGTGAACATTATTTGCCCTCTCGGAGATAATGTAGACTATTAATAATTATATCTTCGGAGTATAAATTTT
Organism: Papilio dardanus tibullus; assembly: GCA_013186455.1. Taxonomy (NCBI): domain Eukaryota; kingdom Metazoa; phylum Arthropoda; class Insecta; order Lepidoptera; family Papilionidae; genus Papilio; species Papilio dardanus. Next base: position 208,816 of record QDHC01006394.1, read on the forward strand.
CAATCCAGATCGTTCACCGTCAAGAGGTCGCATTATTTATTGCGATTTAATTATTTTGTTATAAAATAAACTTTTTATTATCTCATTAGTATGAAAACATTAAACAAATTACGTTTAATATACTTAAATAATCTATGTACAGTGCTGAGCAAATTTCTTACGCTACATATTTCTATGATTCAAAAAAGTCCTTTTCACAGTTGCACCATGAGGCAGTCGTTCTCTCTATTGTATATTTTGTGCCCGTGCGGCAGCTCCTTTAGAAAAACTTATGATAATTAGCAGCTAATAGACGTTTGTATATCAAATAAATCGGATTCTCTTTAAACTATAGTTTGTTTCATCTGCACCAAAAAAACTAAATGAAGAAATTCAAGTGTTCAATCTCAAGGCAATTCAGCAAAGCAAAATATTCGCCGTTATGCAAAAATTCAAGTTTGTCAAAATACTCGGAACCTGAATTTAGGTTACGGATATTTTGGAAGAATTAAAGCACGTGACATAAAATGCGATACGATTGCAAATTATAAACCATCTTTGTGGTAGATTTTATGTTTTAAACAGTTTTTTATAGAGGTAGAGGTAGAGTAAGCGTTGGTTTTCACTGTCGAAAGATCAGCCCGTTCTCACCAACGAACCACTAAAGTAGTTTTAGATAGGTGTCTTTTTGCTTAAGAATCTCCCTAAATCTAACTCATATCTAAATTGATTTGATATCTAAAGTGACACTTAATTGTTGGTGAAAACTTTGTTCTACTTTCGTTTTCACCAACAGTTAAGTGTGAACATTAAGGGTTACCTAATATTTAGGAATAATTGGCGAAAACAGCCATTAGTGTTCCGAAAAACGCAGTTAGGTTTTTCCTCCAGAGTTTGTACCTATTCATTTTCCAAAAAAATCTGGTTTGTTTCCATTGTCATATTTCTAAGATGGTGAATTACAGTTCACTACCATGTACCATAAGCTCCGGATGTTATCACGAAGGTGTACTCAATTTTTGGTTTTTTATTGATGGTACTTGATATGCCAATATTGCTGCTTATTTTACAAACCGGTAGTAGGTTAACTATAAAATTAAAGTTAATAACCTATAGGTTATCTCTGAATTATTTGATAACACATATGTACATAATTACAATGTAAGAGGATTTAGTAAACCAACAACATTATCATGTTTATTATTACTATGATAAAGTTTAACAAATTACAATGTATTTCCCATCTAAATAAACAAAGTTAAATAAAGAACTGTAAACTAAAATCCAACAGATCGTTTCAGAAGCTTGAATCATAAAAAAATTATCAAAGGCCTTTCATTCCGCAAGAAAAGTATGAAAGAAACTCATTAATAGCAAAATAGGTTACAGCGCCATCTAAAAACACAATTTACAAACTTTAAAATAGAAAAGAACTTACCATATCGTTTGAATTTCGAATGAGTTTTGAATCACACGGAATTCGAAATTTGAAATCCTTCGATAATCGTAGCTTCTCCTTGTGACGTCGACATCTCTCAGTTTCCCGCGCAGCGACTGCCGCGATGCGCGCCACAGAACACATTCAAGCGGAACAGATAACGCTACCGTCTTCACTGTACTACGACATTATTACCATCTCTTTTATTCTGATTGAGAAAAACAGAGAGAATAATAACTCCCACGACAAATATGCTTGTATGCAGATTTACGACAAACTTTGTTTATCTCGATCGATTACGTATCGAGTAATCGAATATATTTTATCAATTAATTAATGCAAAGATAATGATAGTCTGGGGCGCGAAAAAATTGCGATTTCCATGAAAAGAAACAATAGTGACGTTTATAAGTAATTTATTGAAACAAAAACAAAGCGAAAAGTGACATTACTTCTTAAATCTTAAAATAATATCTAATGTATATTAATTTCAAAAACCCAAAAGCATTTCAAACCTTAATTTACGGTAACTTTAATATTATCTATTTTTATATTAGAATTAGTTTACAACAGAAAGTATTGTTTTAGGCCTTCTAGTTTCTAGGTTTCCTTGATAAAGCAATAAGGAAGAAACATTTTGTGCATAATAATTTATGATTTACTTTTTAACGATCAAGGAACATGCTTTAACACAGCCTACAAAATAAACTAAATTAAAATAATAATTAGCTTATAAATATATTCCACCACCACCATTTCAATACCTACTCCAAAGATATGATTCCACAATAACCATTGTAGCGACACTTACTTGAGGTTGAGGATGCCTACTACGAGGTGAAGATTATGATGATGGTCGTGTTGCACCTTTGAAACCGGAAGCTGGTGGACGGAACCACACTATTCGCCGCCACTCACTTCCCTTTTGTCAGATTTTCCAACAACACGTCGCGGACGCGGGGCCGGCGTGCGCGACCATCATAATCTTCAGTAGGCATCCTCAACGTCAAGTAAATCGCGCTACAACATTGTTATTTTCATACCTATATTTTGAACTAAATCCTTAAATAATAATTACGCAAAATATACCTTTAACTACTTTGGTTTTACCAGTAATGTTTCAAGAATAGATAAAAAATTAAAACACACATTTATTGTGACAATTTACACTAAAAAAATCTTAAAATTAATAACTACATCGCATTTGTCCCGACAGTTGAATTACCATTAGATTTTTTATTAAAAAAAAAGTTAAATTCAAGAAACAATTAAACAAATGCAACATTTACATTATGGCAACATTAAAACAACATCTAACCATTGACAGAAAAGGATAAACCCTAAAAAGTGTTACTACGCTGTTTCGTAAATTCTAATCTACTTTTACCCTAAAAATAGAAAAACAACTAAAAAATACAAATAAAATGGATTTAAGCACTATCATAATAAATTGAATAAATCATTTTTAGTGGTATTGTATTTATCGAATTGCTATGAAAAGCATAATTTTAAGTGCAGATGGGCGTAGCATCGGTCTACGAAAGAGTCCGTACTGCGCAAGCGCGACAAATTCAACCGCCAAGATGGCCGAAATGTTTTAAGAAGATAATTTTAATTGTTGTCCCCGTCTCAACATATAATGCGACACGTTTTCATATGTTAGGAATGTGATCATAGTAGCGGGCACCACTCGCACGAGGTTCGGTTGCAGACCCTTGTAGAAGCCGCGCCATCCCTCGTGTCTGCAACCAATGCCTGTACTTTACAACTATAACTTGAAATAATACGCTAAATAAATATTTTTACTTACCGATATGACGTCACAAAGCACATTATTTCACCTACCTTTCATATATAATTAAAATGTTTTATTCTTTCAAACGTTAACTATACATTTAAAGGGTTAAAGTATAGTAAAATAAAAACAAGATCGCCATTTTCAATTTGCTATCATTTATTGATCACACAAATTGAATAGGTGATTGGAAACATTTTCAAACTTATACATTTTATAAAAATATATATAATATGTCTGAATGACTTAATTTGTGGCCAGCCACTGAACAACGCGTTATAGTGCAAAGAAAAATATATGCGATTATGCTATCAAAGGAAATATATATATCAATATAGTGTATCTAATATAGCCCTAGACAATATGTAATATATCTACAACACTGTCAGTTATATATTGAGATATTGTTTACTATATATCTATTATATGAAAGTTTATGTAAAAAAAATATAAAATTAGAATGACTTTAAAATACTTTTTACAGTACCATTGTTAATTATTTCAAAAGTTTTCAGTTTTTTTACATAAACTTAAATAAAATTTTGAAAATATGTTAACCTCAAATGATACACTTAATGCCAACTTTTTTTAAACTCAACACCGACTATAGTATATGAATATGACATTTTTTCCCGTTTATTTAAAAATTATTTTCATATAAATACTAAGATGGTACCACACTAGACAACTACGATGAAATAGGCACTTATCAACACGTTCAATGCCGACTCGCCCCGCGAGTATATTTTATTTCGGGAAAATTGTAATAGCATTGAATGTGTTTGTAATGAAAACAATATTAATTAAGTAAAATTGTAACATAACGGATAAAGGGGCTGTGAATAAATTTTAAAATTAGAAAATACTTATGTTAAATACATATTACTTTTAAAATTTTAATGATAAAGAGTATCAAAGAAGTAGGTAAGAATAATTGAAGACTAAATAACTTTATTTTTTAATTTCAAAGTCTAATATTGAATACAAATGAATCGCAAAACGAATATATTTTTCTCCGAACCGAAACAAGTCAAATAACATTTGCAAAATTTACCAAAAAAAAACAATGCGAAACATCGCATTATTTTTGGTGCATTTCAATAACTTCACACATATGAACAAAATGATATAACCAAGGTAATCACAAATACAATAGAAAGTAGAAAATATTATACCTTTTTATTATTAAATAATATTGATATGTGTGAATCAAATTTATGTTCAATAAATACTTATTTTAAATTACTTTTTACAACCCACCTGTGCGGTTATCAACTAATTTGAACTAAAATATGTTTAATTTATATGAAATATAATTTTAACACCAAGTAATTGGTGGGTCAATAAGCATCTAAGACAGAATAGCTTCAAGCTTGCGTTTATTTATACGTAATAATTTACTAATATTAAAATGTGATTCCACTAATTGTTAGTTTTAAAGAGAAGCAAGTTGAAACGAGTCCATCTTTTAATTTATTTCAACTGAAAATCTAAATTTTGTAAACAAAGAATATCACAACTTTTAAACATTATAATTATTATTCCATTTTATTTCGATATTCTATTTTTTTTTATAAGGGAACGAGCGGCGTGAACACCGAGGTGGTCATTCGCGTCATGAGAGGAACGATTTTCACAAAATAAAAAAATATTTTAGAAACAAAATATAAAATAGTACAATATCGCTTTCTGATTGACGTTTGTTTACAAATTTTATGTTTTTAGTTGGAATAAACTATAGAGTCTAACGTCGTCTCACCACACATGTAACGTTATACAATCCAAACAAATAATTGTCTTTTAATGGAGATTGGAAGTCAATATTTAATATAAATCTAAGTACTATTATCACAAAACAATTTTAAATTAAAACTAAATTGTGCTAAACAGTGCAACTCACTAATTTGGTGTCGCACGCAATCGCGATCTGATGGGAAATGTAAACTAGTTTTTAAACGAGATTACGATTATGGCATTCGGTTAATATAACAAAACACAACATATGTCGTGAGACAGGTTATAAATATTCACAATAACATTTTTAATCACATACAATTATTGTAAAAAAAAATACAATTTAAATTCTTAATTTCATGTCATTTTTTTTTAAACTTATTTACAAAATAACCTGTCCATATTTATTTTAAACAAATCTACAAATGTCTGATCACTTAAATAATGTTGTCAAATTAATTTTAATTATATTATAAACATTTAGAAAAAAATACGTTCACAAAAATGCAATTATTAATTTAAAAAAAAATCAAAAATCCTGCTTATATGTCTAATCTTACCTTAAAACACTCCATACAAAAACGACACCAAAAAGAACCCTGTCGGTGAACAGCTGTCAATTTAATGATCATAGACAAAAAATTAAATACACAGATAACAAAGATCTTACAAAATCTATGATTCTATTAGAAGACGAATGAAAGACTCGATCATATTTTTATTTCACTCAATTTTAATTAAAATCTCACAGGTATTTAAAAAATAACAAAAAAGTGTGACACAATTTTTTTATTTATATTTATAGGAGATTTATTTAAACAATACTTTATTGTTAATTTTAATGTATTTAATAATTCAATAACATTTATTTTTTTAAGTTGATAATAATTTTGTTGATAATCTGCTGAATAAGTCATTGTGATGATCTTATTATATCATATTTACATTTTTCTCTTTTTTTGTGTATTTTATGTTACAAAATGAATTACAAAATGGCGTAGTATTTTATCTATTTTTTTTTAATAATTTTATCACACATTTCAAATTAGTTTACATTATTTTTAATAGTTTATTTGAAGGTAATTACTATAATTTTTAGGCAGATCAAATATTACTTATTTTTCCAAACTAA
>QDHC01006394.1:228309-260516 GCA_013186455.1 Papilio dardanus tibullus
CTTTCAACACTTCTACTTCTTCGCGCACCGCGAACATCAAGTGGCTCTTAACCAGATCCTGAAATAACAAAAAAACGTCCGTTAGCGCCGTTCCAATTATAAAAAGATGTTGTTACTCCACGTCCGTGTTTTCGACGCCAGGTCCGAACATTCAAACCGGTTTTGGAACGCATAGCCGGTAAACAGATCTTAAACTTCAAAAATTATACACGAGATGCTAAAAATACATCCTTATTACAGTTGGAATAACACAAATAATTCACAATAGCAAAAAATCAGACGTGAGAATTGGAGAACAAAAAATAAGGCAAGACTTCATCGCGATAAAATTAACACTAAAACTAAAATAACGTAAACCTACTTCTGGATTAGGCACGACCACGTAACAGGTATGTTTCGCGCCCTTTCTTGTGATTTCGTAGAGGCAACCATCTTTGGACTGAACGACGTCAATCATGATTCAGAAGTGCAATTGATTTTCGTGATGTGAACGTGCGCGTATCGGACAACGGACCGAGTGCGACTGAGCGCGGCGAGCTCGAGCGAAGTATGGCAGCGAGAGAGTTGCGCGCGCGCGTCCTGCGGCCGACTGATGGTCTGATCGCGCGCGCGCCCTATTTAAAATGGCGGCGCACACGTCACCGCGCGCCACGCGGCTCGCCCGTGCACCCTGAACTCTACTTCGCTACAACATATCGCCAATAACAAACCTCTTGTTTTCTTCATCCTCGACATTTGCGACAAGAATGTCTCTACCGGCTATTACCGGCATTAATTAAAGCCGTGGTTTAAATACAAACATTCACGCACATTCTGGGCCATTATAAAAAATGTCTATAACCTACAATAGACGTAAAAAGATCACAAACTAAATTAATTGGATATGTTTTCACAGGTGTCCTTTAAGTACATATTTTGAAGAATAATAACTTATGTGTATAAGAAATCGTATATTAGCGTCTTCTAGGTAAATTTAAATTATAGCAAATTTTTAATACATGGAGTATACATTGTTGAAACGAAATCGTGCTTCTATTGTTGATATTTTGAATATACTCATAAATAATAAGTATGTCTTTCTTTACAGAGTATCGCATCATTTCTTGACATTTGTGACTCGCAACTTGAACAAGATAAATATCTATTGTCTGTTTAAACAAATTTCGAGACCGTACGCGCGGCACAGCAAGTGTTTGTTTGCTAAGACGACTCATTGTCGACAATTAAACTTCATTAAATTCTATTTTCGCTCTTAATAAAGAGGACACGTCGTAAGACAAAAATAAACGTAACAAAGGAGAAATCAATTACACAATAAAGGCAATGGAAATGTTAACAAACCAATAAAGTGTACGCACTTACAAGAGATTACGAAGGTCTGAAAATACTCCGTTATAAAGATAGAAATCAAATTAGGAAATAATGATAAACAGGAATGCGGATAGCGATTGAACTTACATGTATAGAAAAAGATAATTTATGTTACTGTTGTTATTAATTAATAACCAATTAATCTAACAACATTGATGCAGGCACGTATTACGCATTTATTAATATCGGTTACATAGTTCATTGCTTATGGTTGTCGAGGAAATATGCACATAATACACGATTCAATAAACTAATTTAGATATGACAAATATTGAGACGTTGAAACTAAGAAGCGTCTGAGCTAAATTTCAACGCTATAATTAGAAGATGGTAAAAATAATATTGAAGAGATTATTTAAACGTGGGAGCTTCGACCTTCAATCAAAGCAATTCCAGATGTGACTGGCGCGCGCTGAATTACTCCGATCTCGATATATCAACGACGCCAATACTCTTGATGGAAAATTGATATAGAGTGCAACAAACAGCAAAGCGTTCGGAATAATTTTACAGTTAAAATTACTGCTTTTATTTCGTAAACCACTGAATTAAAGAAAACACAAAACAGGAAGATAGAGATGAAACATAACTTGAGAAATAGAACGTCGTAAATTAAAACGCTTATCAAGTTTACTAATGCATGTTAGTAGGTAACACTGATAAGGTTGGAAATAAGAATGATGCCAGAGAGATGTGATAATGCGAGTCAACATCGTAGATTCAGTAGAGGCGAGCCTACCTCTGTTTGATAGGAAAGTGATTGAAAACAGTGCATTGTCCTCATCGAGAGAGCAATGAACTTTTTTCGCAGCCGCACACCAAATATAGAAGGCGATGATATAATGAGTCCAAGGGCGTATGATAAAACCAGTCGACTTGTTTAATGACAATTGCTCTAAACAGGCATCGTTGTCTTTTGACTTTTAAAATTGGTTTTTATAATGCAATTATAAAAGGAAATCCAAATGTGGTCTAAGTGTATAATAAGTCCAAATTCACAATATTGGTGACTCTTGAAGAGAATAAATATTTAATATAAAGATTATATCAAATATGAATAATACATTGTACAAACAAAGTGGTCTAAATGATTCAGAGTAAAATCCGTCATCTTAAGGACAACGCTTCACCTTGGGAGTTCATCCAACGATCGAGATAATCGCAAACATATTTACTTCGTATCTATAATCTTCATAGATAAATAAAAAAATTATAAACATCCGCATAGTTACATTTTTAGAGAACTAATGACATTGGGAGCAATTTTATCATTTCCTTGCGAGTGATATCACATTACTTAAAGATAAATATTATTTAGCAAAACAAGAGTTTTTAATTAAAATTTTATAGGAAGTGCCTTTAAAATAGATACAAGAGGCCTTAAGTTATATATTTTGTTTGTATGACATCATCGTCATACTTAGCAGGGAGCTAAGTTTAAATGTAGCCCACGCTAACATTATTTAAATTTACGTTTGTTTACAATTATGCATACCAAATTAGTCTCTTAACATGATAATTATTACTAACCAAACAAAGAAAAGTATCATCTTTCATGCAAATATATTATAAATTACAATTACGACGGTTTAAAACAAAAAATGCTGTCTTGCTCTACCACTGGTGATAGATTTGTTATGCTATTACTTTATAAAAACAATCAACTTTGGTATTACAAAAATATTAATTTCGTAATTAATTGTTTGAATCGAAAGTTTTGTTGTATAAAAACAATGGACAGTTACGAAACTGTTAACATGTACGAAAATGTAACCGTAGGTTTACATTAAAAATACAATACAAAAATCTAGACATCACACTCTTCCACTTCAAACTGAAATCTATACTTAAATAAAGAGACAAACTTTTTATTTTTGTATGTATTGAAATAAATCAAGAAGTAATGGGCCGATTTCAAAAATTCTGTCACCGTTTGAAAGCTACGTTATACTCGAGTAACATAGGCTAACTCCGCGTGGACGAAGTCGCAAACAACCGCTAGTTACGATATATTTTTAAAGGAACATCTGCATCTACTTTTAGCATTCAAACTATTCAAGTGTTCAAACATAGCTGTTACTACATGAACTCGTTAATTTGTTATTATATTGTGCACAACGTTTACACAGTTGGTAATAAATTCTATTAATACTCGTGACACAGTTTTAATGTTATGCCACTACCGTATTTTCGCATCGCACTTCAATTGACACTGAACAAAGAAACATCAGCAATACACAAAGATTTTTATTTACATAGCAGTGAAAGAAAATGATTTAAAAATGTTAATTTGTACGATACTAAAAAAGAATTTACAGGACAACCAATGCGTTTAAGACTTAAACAAAAAAACATATAAAAACTCTAGACAATTGTGGCTTATTTTCCTTCCACTCAAAATACTTTTAAATAAACTTTGATATTCAAACATTTTTCTTTTTAAGAACTAAAATAAATCGAAGCTTATAAGCGCTTATAACGATAAATAAGAGAGTATAAACAATAAGAAATTCTCGAACAAATCGTTTCATACGTAATTGCAATAACTTTCGGTGCAAAGGAAAGCTAAGGTCAGTTGCAGATAAAACAGCTTAACGAGATATCAACATTATGACTTCTGTAATATTTATATTATGACAATTAATTTGTATTATTGTAATAACTCGTGTAGAGCAAAATAAGCCACATTTCGTTCCAACATAGACTTTGGTCCTATAAAAATATGAGCTTAAGATAGACTGGGATTAGAGAAAAAAACGGTGGCTAAGTAATTTATAAATAACTAGCTGTTGTGCGCGACTTCGTCCGCGTGAAATTAAATAATATAACCTATGTTACTCGGGGATAATGGAACTTTCTAATGGAGAAAGAATTTTTGTAATCGGCCCAGTAGATCTTGAGTTATTTTCAATACATACAAATACAAAGATTCTCTCTTAATAATATTAGAATAGATTCAAAAATAATAATTCGAACAATCAATTGTATAAAAGACCCTAAAACAATTGTCTCCAAGCCTTATAAACAAAGATTATAACCGGTTTCATAAATATTTATAGCACGGCGTTTAAAGCAATAGAATAATTTCATCCTGGTATTAATACCCACATACCTATTAATATGGCTTAGAACAGGTCTTACAAGTTTTTTTTATAGAGTTCTTACAATCGACGTTAGATATAAAAACAAAACAATATGTCGGTATAATATATTTACGTTTAAAATAAATGTGTTTTCGTTTAATCGAAGGTCAGACGGTTTTAGCATAACAATGTTTGTTGTTCACAAATCTGTTTACATTAGGAAGTTTTTTATTCATATCGAAAGATATGAAAGAAATCGATCAATATGTTCGATATATCGGCCACATTAGCGTCGTGTTTCAGTATTTTTCCATCGTTGAATTTATTATCGACGATGGGCAAATAGCTCCAGCCGAGCAAATATATGATAAACATCTTGCTCGCACATAGTTATATTGTTATACAATAAACATTTGTATATCTATAGATTAGAATCACGATAGTTACAACGTTAAATGATAATGTATATAATGAAAAAATCGAAATATGTAGGTAACATATTAAAGGATTGATTCCTTTGAATAGCACTTTTGGGGTGTCGTTCCATTGAAAGTATTACATTTTGGACAATGCAAAACAAATGATTGTCCAAAACCCTTTTATTTGTATATTATTCTTTGTATCTTGATGTTGCACGCGGCCATTGTCCCCGACCCTCACACGACCGTCCCTATCTCATCTCTACAACCAAGCACTACTATTAACACTACAATCAGGAGAGCACGTGTGTCCGTCCCAGTGCCACATCTGGGACAGCTTTCCTTCCGCGTCTATTCCAAGACTGCCGGGTCACGCCTGACTCATGCAAATCAACCTCACAATAAGGGAATTAGCATACTGCGACAGGCTTAGCCGTCGAACAAATTAAATTTGCAACTACGCACTTCAGAACCAGTTGTTATATCTCTCGCTAACGACGCAAAAGAAAAAAATAAACAAACTGATAGATGTAACTAGACAATAAACATGACACTTTACATAAAGTGTGTTGTTTTTAGTGATCAAAGAGCAAAGAACTTTGTAGGGCGCTTCACGGCGCGCGTAAATGTCAGAAAGCGGGTCAGCGGCGTGGCCGGTCGCTTCTAAACAACGATTGGATGAATATCTGGTAAACATAAGCGAGATGACGTAACATCGCTAAGGCGCGATCTTTCGAAACCGACGATAGTACTTTGGTAGCGGACGCCGCGATATTCAATATCGTAGATCTCGGTGTGCGCGTGCGCGTGCGTCGCAGTCGGCGGCTAGTTTCAAGGTGGACTAGTAATGTTGGCCATGTGACTGAACTAGTTTATAATTTGATAGAAAGAATTCAACACTTGTTGCAGGCATTAAATATTAGATCATTGAAATATGGCTATCTAAGATTCTAGTAGTAAATAGTCCAATGAAACAAGTCCAAAGCAAAGGTACGGCGACAATATTTGTATTGTAGAATTTAATTGATTAGTTAGAATTAATTACTTTATGCAATAAAACACGAAGTACTAGTAATTTATGATAAAAGGAAGCTTAGTAATACATGCCTATCCTTGAAATACTCGTAGCTATAATTAGATCTAAGAGTGGTACAGATAAACAATCAATTGGCGATGTTTTGCAGGCAATAGAAATTACGTAAGACAATCTTGATAATTAATTGTTATAAATTTGCACTTAATTATTCCAATATATTCCACTTTATGTTTTTGTTAATTATCTAATTTGCTTTTGTTAACAATTATTTACTTTATTACAATTAACACGGTAATACTAAGCTACATAAATTCACAATTCTTTCGTAATCTGTATATAAAAGGAATATTACTATTTGTGGGTCTGTTTGAGGTCAATCATAATATTGACCGCTTGTCCAGCAGAGTGGTGGGCATCGCTCGGGTTAACATCAAAGCCGGTATAAAACGGGAGAACAAATAAGCAGAGAAGCGTGTAGAACGTGGAGGATAAAAATACAACGTTAGACGAGATGTAGTGGGCGAATAGGGACGGATTGGGGTCAATCGCTTGAGGCCATCTGCGATAGCTAATTATAATGGAACATACACGCTCGGTAGTGCAGTTCTAAATATCCATTCAAGTGTACAAGAATTCACACATGTAGGACCTTGGACAATTTCACTTCATGCATTCATGTAAGATAAAGGAAAGAATTCCGAAACATCCAGATGACAAAGAAGACAGTCCCAAATTTCGCATGCTAGATGACAAATTAAGGATTACATAAAAAAGTATGTCAAACTACTAAATGCTTTACTACTTATTATATGCAAAAAGCTCTTTACAGCTAATTTAATCAGGTTTCTCTCTAGATAAAGCTAAAGCTCTTCCTAGAAATACATATATCTTGTTTAATCAATGACCGTATGTGGATTTACCGTTGCATTGTGACACATGTGCGGTCGAGTTGGGACCTACAAACGCAATAGAGCATTATGGTGGGCGACACGTTATGCAAGCGAGTTGTTCCCACGCGCCGTGACTCTAATTACAAATACACACAAATGCATCAGATACACAAGTATATTGTGAATTAGTATTCACGTGTCTACGTATCATTTCATTTTATCACAAATAATACATTACCAGACGAAATGGCATACATTTTCTTTACCAAACATGCTCGTCGGGTCAACGATCGGATATGTTGATAGATAAATAAGACATTTCCAAGTCGATTAGAGCTAAATCAAAATATTTTTACAGTTATGTACATAACAATTCAATAATGCTAATACGATAAATACAAAGACACACAAAGTAAGACATTAATCATAATCCCAGCTTAATGCAACATTAAATATATCATTGTAAAAAAGCAAATAATTTATTACAATAATCATTTTAATTCAAAAGCTATAAATATTGATGACAATGTTTTATAAACATACAAGATCACTTCCGTTAAAATTGTAACTCTAATAAACAAACAAGAAAATGATTTTATAATACAAAAAACTCATTTGTAAATCATTAATATTGCGGTGTAAAAGGATATTAATATTTTAAACAAATTAATGAATCGTACATATTATTGGCGCGTTAGTACCGGGAGTTGTTTCCTGGCCATTTTATAAGACGGGAAGTCATTAATGATTCAAACTGTGTCGAAGATCTAATAACGGTGTTATGTAGTAACATTACTATTATAATGAAGAGCCGGCTACTTCTCCGGAGATTGCAGCTTTACGCAACCGGTGCGTGGAAATCAATTCGTGAAGATAAGGAACAGGTGTGAACAGTTCGACCGGCGATGTGAATCCAGCGGGATTAATAGAAAAAGGTTAAAGAATATTAATTTTAGCCACCGTATTGTTAGTCTGTAGATACAACTTGATTATTGTAGAAAGCGTAGATTTACAATTGAGTGACGAATTTGAAGATTTGTGTCCACTAAAACGAATCTTGAAAGTGACTAGAGACAGATCGTTCTAATTAAAAAGAGGATTGTATAAGATAGATTAAATATGGTTGTAATATTTAAATGTTCAACAGCATATTTTTCCGCCAGTACCAGGTGATAATTTAGTAATCCTCTTCAGTGGCCAGCCACGTGCGAGATACGAGAACATGTTTGTGCGTAGTGTTTCGGCATCGTGCGGTGCCGGTGTCCCACTTAAATTTGCGTGTATTTTCATAACTGAACATTAGCCTGGTTTGAAAAATTATGTGAATTTTACCGCTGTCTTTTTACAAGGTTATTTTTGTCTCGATTGTCAGTTGTTTATGTTTTTTTAATGCTACAAGTTTGGACTACATAATTTGCAGCGACATGTTTTTGAAGTCTTTACAAATTTTATGTACGAGTGAAATGTGGCTGGTTACTTTTTAAGGGAATGCATAATAAGGAGTGTCAGAAACGAGCGTGTAAACTTCATTACTTAATTGGTAAAATCTCTACACTTTAATCTGTCTATATTGTCGAGACAATAATGGACTACATGTGCAAGTAACATACTCGTAAAACACTCTGATCAAAGATTTTGCGTGCTCATAAATTGGTTTATTTAACTTGCACACAAGAGTTATAAACTAATTTACTTTAAGTTTTTAGAGTTACAACGATTTAACGATTGAGTTAAAGGCACCGAGATCCGGCGTTGAGAAATAATTTGGTTTATCTGGACACAGGTTCGGATACGTCGAACGCATGAAACACGTTTCGAAACGGAACTGTTACGTAATAACGACCGGCTAAAAAAACGGACAGAAATATCTACGGTTGCATATATCTTTCTAGATCAGTTATTCCCAAAGTGGTTTAGGTGGAACCCCATTGGTCTACGGGAGAGCCAGTGGCGGTGTACGATGTCGGGTTAAACTTGAAGGTTCATTGTTCGGAGAAGAAATATCAGGGGATTCAACGAAAGCAGTAAAGGTAAGGTCTACAAGAAAACGGTTTGGGAATCTATGTTCTAGTCTAGACATTGTTTGCATGCGTGATTTTTTATTGTTTCACTAAGCAAACATCGCTCAGAATTAACACGCTAAAGCAAATATTTTGCGCTATCTCGACACTTGGAAATCATCCTTATTTGTTTAGTGGCGAGTGGGCGACCGCTAATGACTTCCTCCACTTTAGGTGTGTATATCTAATCAAATAGCGATAAAAAAACGCTAATCGCTGAAATAACTCACGCAGTTTGTTTATTGTTCGTCGTTTGTGGAACTACATCTAAATTGTAAAGAATATACAATGGTAATAAAGAAATCTTAACTAAATTATACATTTAAGTGAGGATTATAACATTTTGTAACTTTAATTATAAAAATTGGATTAATATGGCTTTAAGTTATGACTCAAAGGAAGGATTACAGTTCAATTTGGAAGACGCAAACCTGTCTTTAGGACCACACAAAAAGACACATTTGCTTGCCTTGTAACTTGTAACATAGTATAATTTAACCTTGAATATGGATAAAGTTTATCCAAATTAACATTCTCTTTGTATTTTTCAATAAAATAAATAAATGATTGACACTGAACGCCCGGAATTAAGATGTTTTAACCACATTCATTGTTTACATAAGGAAGTAATAGTCTGAAGTGATAAACCGATGACACAAAACAAGATAACCAGAACGAAGGTCTGTGAGGCCTCGTCTCGTAACCTATATGCGTGGATGCGCTGCTTTCTAGCAAATGTGACGGGTTTGTTTTTATTGCGTCTTTCTATGCTTTTCTGAGAATGTCTTGCATTGGGCACACGCGGAACCCGGTCGGCCGACTGACATGCTGCCGCGCAATCACATCTCCAATGTTTCTTTATACCGTATATTGTGGTAATAAGGACTATTTAGTTTTCCCACGAATTCGCTTTTTATTGCGTGCGGTGAGTGTTAAATAGAACAAAGTATATCTTTAGCGCTTACAACTGAAACGATGTTTAATTAAAACATAGATTGACGATACGGCGATACGATGACGATAAAAACAATTAACCTAAATGTTGTGCTAAAATAACACGCAATATACAAAACAATTAAAACAAATATTGTTAAGGCGATGGTCGACAAAGATTTGATATTTTTAAAATCATTTTGATGCAGGTTTGTGCCCAATCTAAAATAGGTACCTACAACCTACGACTTCTTTGAATATAACTTAACTTAAATATTAATATACAAACTAGGTCTTCAGATATTGGATAAGTTACGTATTTATACTAAACTGACGGTCTCCAAATTAAAACATTGTTTGTAAACTTATTTTAAGATTTAACTCAATTGCCGTTACTATAGTTTAAATTCACGGAATCGAAAATCAAAAGTTAAAAGAAAACAGCGAAATAAATCAATTGTATCTATAAAGTTATAAATTAATTAATTTAGACATTTTCAATGGCCGTGGTGCTTTCTATAGTAATAGTCGTGGTAACACAGTAGCCCGAATAGCGGTGGTTGTAATTAATTCTCGACTGCTGTTCGTTTTCCTTTAAACGTTTTATCGCGCGCGATTTCCTCCTTTAGCGAATAGCTATGATAACAACCGTCGGCGACTACAGACGGCTAAGCGGAACGTGCTGAAACTTACTGCACCTAAAAGTAAGTTTACTAACACGTTGTTGTAACTGAAGTTGAACCAAATTTGTTTTTTTCGCTAGGCCACCTATTGGTATTAGCTAAAAATACGTAGGCTTTATTAACTCATTCAAGTACTAAAATCTGTTGAAAGATGTCTTAGTCAAAATTTGAATTAATAAAAGGTGCACATACGTGTACCAGCGGTCTCGAGAGGTATTTAAGTTTATTTGTTCAGTTAGTTTAATTTCGAAAAGAGTTACACATCTCATTAGATAAATCAATTATATCCTTACTATGTAAGCGTTTTGTTTTCCATGTACATCTAGATACATGTAAGATGCATCAATCAATTTTATTGACATGTTCAATTAAATAAAAAGTTTAAACATGTATACTTCAATGACTCTATCGACTGTCAATGTTTTTGTGTTGCCTTACAAGTTGTCATGAAAGCTATTCCATCAAGTTTCTATTAAATGTTATAAATAAACTTGTCAGGTCGATAAAAAAGTCGTTAAGGTGATCAGGCTACCATTGACATTGGATACAACGTGTGCTTAGAGGTCCTATTTTCAGCATCAAGTGTTCGCAAAAGGTCGTATCAAATATCCTTATCGAAGGTTGAATATAAAAGTTGTAAAACGGAACTGATCTAATATTACTACAAATATAGACTAATTACTCTATTCTCGATTTAGAGGCAATTTATTCATCCAACATTTTCTCATTATTGATCTTATGGTCATTATTTGAATTTATGTGTCCAATGCTTTATTAAAATGATTAAAATAACGATCACCAAATTTCGTCTTTTGCAACCACTTTCGCCAAAATGTAAATTTTATTTTGATCAAATTAGCAATTATAATTCATTTTCGAAATTTCTTCGCACACTTCTTGCGTTCTCGATTTTATTATAACTACTATTAACATAAATTATTTCTTTTCTTTTTGCTATGATAAAGACAATGTTATTTTACACATCAGTGCGTTAAGTGTCTGAATATCTACGACCCCTCCCTGATCCCGATGACCTCGAAAGTGTTTTGCATATTCATGAGAAACTCGGAGTGATCAATAACACTGCCCTTAGAGAGCATGTAGCAAGGTTACAGAAAATTGCTTTAATATTTGAAAGATTTTCTCAATTAATAATATTACTCGTAGTATCAACAAGATTTTATAACCATGAAAAGAAAAATCCCCGATCAGTTAAATTATTAAAATAAATAATAATTTCAAGTAAATCTATCGTAGTAACATCTAACATTTTTGGTTAACACTTTTGGATTTTGATTCATAAGGAAGGTTTTTAAGGATAATACACTAGCGACCAGCCCCGGCTTCGCCCGGGTACAATGCTAATACTAAATACACTACAGTAGAACTATAAACGTTGATTATTACAGCCATACTAATAAAAATTGCACCCATGCGAAGCCGGCGCTGGTCGCTAGTATTATATGTGTTTATAGGGAACAAAGAGTAAATTTACATGAATAAGAAAACATGGTCGGTTAATTAGAGCGTGAGGATTATCGTCTCAACATGACGTCATTTATTGTGAAATTAATTTCATCATTGTAAGAAAGCAGGCGTAAAGAATTAGAGCTCTTACGTATTACGGTGTATTACGTGATATTTATTCATTTAAACCGCCTTTGTTGTGGACCTTCAATAATTATAACCGTAGCTATTGATTCGGATGGCTGACTTTAAAATTATTTTTCGTTTATCTTAAATGGTAATCTTACAGGAAAATCGCTATTATGTAAGAGACTACGTTTGTTCTACGTTGTTTTTGTACACGCAAAAGTAATACATTCTGAAAATTTTACCCGTACGATTACGTTTCATCACCAACCACTAAGTTTTCATACTCCGAATCGCAAGAGATGTATTCAATTACAATCTATTAACACGTTGAGCTCGGCGCCGAATTCACTGTCCTTTCCGTTCAGCCGGCAGCCGGCGAACGATACAGAAGATTACTTTAGTACGAAAGAGATAAGGAAGTCTTTGTCGCGCGCCAGCAAAACGAAAATTCTAGTGCCGGCCCCTAGGGATCGGCACCGGGCCAAACGTGTTAAAGACGCAAGACAAACTTCGATAAAAAGTACAGTCTATAATTGATACGAATGTTTACTAAATCAATTACAATAGTAAACAAACTTGTCGCGTATGTCCACGGCAAGGACGCGACTTTTATCGTTATCAGATCGTATTTAATGACAACCATTTCTTATTTAATCTAACGTTCGTATATTTACCTAAACAAACAAATACACGGCACGTTGGCGCCAGAATGTGCTAATGAATTGTTTAATTAGAGAACGTCGGTTTAGTTAATATTTTGTATAATTAACCTTCGCAATGTTGTTGCGACACCGTTTTTTCGTTTTATTGTTATACTTTTAATAGCTATTATATTTATTTAGTAACATATTTACGTACTTAATCATTGTAGCCTTTAATCGGACTTCACTAAGATAGGATAAGATTTCTAAAGTGTCACATATTAATTGATGATGTCTCGGAGCACACGTGTGCAAAAGCTCAAGTTCCGTGATAATTAATTAGCATTCAAATGTGTGAAGACGCGAGGTGTTTTCACAGTTGGATATTTAAGTGCGCCTGGTATCGTAAACACAGCATGCAATACGGTCGTATATTCTATATTAAAGCGCTACTTCGTCCTTGTACGGAGACTTCACCCGGTACTAGAGACTTGATTGCTGTATTTACTTTACATTAATAAAACCGCATTTTCTTCATGTTCTATTAAATTTACTGTTATATTATTCCGAAAATAATTATCAACAATTTTAGTTTATCTTAAATTCGCATCGTTTCGGATGTTAGCCTTTGCCTTAAATTCAATTTTGCACATCGTGTCGATGGATACTAGCCATCATATAGTTTGTAGTTCCGCTAGCTGACCCTCAGCCGTCGGCGGTTGCTGGTTTGTATCGTAAACAATGGATGCAAAGTGCGGTACTCACCATAGCTTGCTCGATCTTGTTGTCGATCGCCACGGCGCTGGTGCCCGACGCGCTGTGAACAATAATATTTCTATTAGCGATACATAAACTAACTGTACATGATATTTACCAAATTGTGGCAAGTTCAAATTAAGTACCTACACACCAACAATTAAATAAACAAAGTTAACGAACTTTTAGAATATTATCAATTCTATTAAAACTAATGAAAAATGCGATTGCTTATAAGTAACAGACGATATGATAATTAATAACCTTTGTGAATGTAACCTTGGTAAAAAATATTGACATAAAGGTCAAATAAAAATATTGAATATTTCAAGCTGTTGTTAATGTTAATTACATTAATTAAAGAATACCGTTGCGACACAATTAAGTTATGCAATTAGAGAATATAAAAAAATCCTCGAGTCTCCATCGATTTAAAATTTATATATTCTAAATTGCACATCTCAAAATATTGTTTTCAACTCTTTTAGAGGCTTTCATCTTATCTGAAAATGCGTCATCATTATTTAAAATGCGTCAATATCATCATTGACACCAAGGTTATATCCACGTCCGGATCGAAACTAAAATTCGCATTTCTCACACAATTACGAGTTTCACGGTAAATCGATTAAGAGCTCAAACGAACTTAATTTCAGTATGATACATGAAGTAGTGACTATTGAGTGGTTTGGTATTTCTATTCAAAACTTCATCATAAGAATGCGTGTATAATTGTCCTTATCAAATGCATTCTCTCCGAGCTGCGCCTTTGTTAATCGCTGAACGAATGCGTATCAGGATATTTTGTAACAAAGGCGATTTACGTCAAAACACCATAGTTATAATTGCTCAAGTATATAAAAGATACGATTGAGGAGTTCTGGTTTTATTTCTGACTGATTTTTGAACACATTGTATGCACTTATTATCATTTGTTGAAAAATACTAATAAGTATATGTATTACATACAATACATACATATACCATATATACTAAGGTTTCCGTTAACCAGTAGAGCTAAATAATGTACTACAAAAGGCGATCAAATAAAAAACAACGAGCGTTTTAGCTGCAAATAAGTCACGAATGCACGTTTTCATTGTGTTTGGCCACGTGCGGCCATAGAACGATACAGTCTACTTAGCGTCAGGCGGAGATGCAATTATCGCGGACTATTGCCGGACTTATCCATTATGATACAATCTTGTCCGTAATCATCCGGTAGCCAGTATGTGGCACGACGTACGGCAGCGTACTTGACTTTCTCCGGCCTCGGATTCCGTGTCGCGTCAATGAGGTGAGCAGAGCGTTGTGAGTCGCGACCGTCGTTCGGATCGATTTCGTCCAGTCCATTACTGCACTGTCAGATATTAAATAACCGTCGTTGGGCGCATGGCCACGGCTGCTCGGACGACAATCGACGACCAATTCAGGATCCTTATGTAAACGCCGCAACGTAATGAAGCCGATCAAAAGTTCATGTGAATTAGTGTTTGCTGCATCAAATATCGAAATCTATATTGACAATAACAGATAAGAAGCAACTTTCACAACAAGTAAGCACAACATGTTACATTTGAATCGTTACATAAGTAAACAGTTGACACAAAATTATGACCGGGAGTAACGAATTTGGACAGCCTTACTTAGATCATTTGGATAACATTATTATGTAGATTTTGCAATCAGAGATTTGACAAACCATTCCTGAAAGCAATAAATTATTCAATCGATTAACTGAATTAGTAAAATATATTACCGATACAATAATTGAATAACACCCATTCCGCCATTGTGTTGAAATCGAAAACTCACAAATTAAAATCCTTTCAAATTCATCAGGCGTTACGAAATTATACGAGCTATAAAAACTTGACTGGCGTGCCTTTCAAGACCAATACGTGAGAGACGATTTGTTGCCAAATCCACCTCCGAACGGATTCACGTACATGCCAGTCTAAATGTACCTGGCGACGTAGTTTTCAATTCCTTAAAATAGAAATTGCACTCTTTGAGAAACGAAGTGGTGTGATTATACGAGACTACAGCGCTTTTAATAGATTCTCCGATCGTTGACACTTGTAAAACAATACAGCCTGAGCGACGAGCAAATAGTGCGTTGTAGGTGGTATTCTGTAAATATGAGATGCGGGCAAACAAAGGCAAGATAAGGGTTTTGTCACCACGCACGTGCGTACTTCACAACGAAGTATTCTATGAAGTACTTCTGAACAGCATTCATCTGAACAAAGAAAGGAGATTATGCTCGTCTGCTGAAAAGTTCAAAGAACTTAATTTCCTTTTAAAGGTTTAATATCGACTATTTTTGTTCAAGAGTTGCTTTGTTCAAAGGAAACAGGATTCATAGGTCGGATGCTGTCGATGAAGTTGATTGATCTACAAGATGTATTAAATATGGTAGCAACATTTTTAGTTTCTGTTAACTGCAATCAACCAACAAATGAAATTTTACATGTCATACAAAAATCATTGTCCACTAGGAACTAATTAATGTAATGACTCATACAATTGTTGTTTCTAAAGGTTTGTTCGTGGCACGTACACAAAGGTCACGATATAAATGCGTCTCATGAAAATTTAATAGCTACGTTACTCATTGTAGTAGTGGCCACTTATTGTTATATGTTACTTATGTACCTACAAGCAAATCAACGCCTAGAGGACGTTTACATAACACAGCACAAAATGGAATCGATTGCGCTAAAATGATTGAGCAATGATAAAAGAACCATTAGCGTTTATGAAGCGCTCCTCATTATTGCAAAATATTCAATTACATTCGACATTGTTGCTGTCGTGTTGAAGGACGTACGATTGAATACACATTAATATGTTAAGCGATAAATAACGCTATCGCTGGTGTGCAATAAAGCCGTATACAGTTTGTTATCTCGAAGCGAACGGGCACCGAGAACAGCCAAGGTCGTTTTAGGGAAATCGACGGCGATCGTTGTCGACATGGCCACCGTGTATATATTTTAAGTTAATGCCTTCACTCGACATGTTAACGTTTAGAATAAACCATTACGTAAACACAGCTTATATGTTAACGCAAATAATACATAAGAATCGACCAAGCCTAGTATGAAATACTGCGGTTGTATATTATAGAAAATCACGTGAGGCATATAAAGTATGAGCATAATTGAAACAGCTGATTTAGAAGTATATATTGATCGCGGCACTGCGACGCGTTCGTGTTAAACAAAATTGACACAAAGGAAATGGTAGAACATAGAACATTTATAAAGGATTGGATTCGGCGGGTACTGACAATTCGAAACGGTCACGTGACACAGCTTTCTCTAAGCTTTCCTAAAATAAGAATCAATTATGAATGGGTTTATTAAAGGCTTATGGAATGACTATTGATATATTAGTCGTTATGTTACATTTCTAAGGAACGAAATCAATCGCATTCAGATCGATACTTTTTGCATATGTGGAGACAAACAGGTATGGCAACTTTTTGGTAGAAAGTAGTTACCGTCCGGCTTCGTCAAAAATCATTCATTTGGATTAAATATTACAATTATAGCGTGATATAACGTTAAATGTAAAAAATAAGGTAAAGATACCAAAATATTTGTTAAAATATTCTTTGAGTTATAGGTGCCAAAAATGTACAAACAAGCAATGTCGCAATTGATAGAAGATCAATGTCGTAGCGGGCGGAGCTTTTCGAGGTCAACACTCTCGAGGTAGACATATAGAATGTATGAATATAGAAGATTTAGTGCTTAGTGCAGCGGATCAATACAGCAGCAGTGAGGCGATAGAGACGCCTAGGTTCTATAGGCGGCGCTGACGTCAGCCAATGGCCACCGTTCGTCTGGCTGCAGTCAAACACGTTGCCGACAAACCTTCACCGACTTACCGGTTCGGTAATTATTTAATCTTTTGTGAGAGCCTCTACAGCATTTCACTTCATTAAAAAAAAAGAAAACCGAAATGGATTCTTAACAAAAAAAAAAAACTAATTGCGCCATGGCGTAAACAAAAAATGTATAAATGCGGAAAACGTGTACTTACACCGGATAAAAGTAATCGATGTACTTGACAACGACTTCTCTGAGCAAATCCTGTTTGTTCATGATTGACGAGTAGGGCCCGTTTATGAGTTTGGTTTGCATGGTGGCAGGTGGGCCTTGCGGCTGCACGAGTCGGGACCGGCGGGTCCCGGGCGTCGGGTTCAGCGGGGCCGTTTTGATGTTTTGTGTCCGTGAGCGTTGTGCGTGTCGGAGGTAGAGTCGTGGGAATTGGTTTGCGTGGCGACGCGCGGGCGGCCGGAGCGACGCGTTGCGGCGGACTGGGCCCGGGCCCGGCCGGAGCGAGGGGAGGGGGCTGGCGAGCGAGCGGCGCGCGCACGCTCTGCCTACTACGGGGCTACGGCGGTACAGCGGCGGCGCCTCCGAACACCTAGGCGACGCTTTTGCGACACACCCGAACGCCGCACTTTTGAGCGAATGAATCCGTAGCAATCGAATCGCGCACTCGACGCTGCCGCAGTTCGCTTTGAATCATACCTACGTTAAGGTTCAAGGCTGACGAGATTTAGCTTGCCTTTTTATATTACATAGAATAAAGCAACAAGAACAAGTGCAAGTTGCACAGATCAGATCAGATTCGATAATCGTTTCGTCATGTTTAGGCAAAATTCATGGAATGGCTCTTCTGGGGGGCTTTTGTTTAGTAAAACTTATTTTTCTTCTAAATAATAAAAAAAATCATTCAGTTTTAGATTTTTAGGACTTTTGGAATTATATGCCATTGTGTTTGAGCTTGAAGAAAATTGCTGGTAAAAGCTACGCCATTTTTGAAGATCACAATGTTTCTTCTTTACTGTTTGAGTAGGTACCTACGCATAGTTTACGAAATGTTAATTTTTTATCTCCTGTTACCATTACAGGTAAACAGTATGGAAGCACCAGGCACACATATATCTGCTCAAATCAATAAACGAATCGTTTACATACAATTAGAGCTGAAACAAGAAAAAGTAACGAAGCGTCACTTCTGTTATGAGGGGGTCATTACAATGTGTGGTATTTACCAATGAGACACAGATGGCTAGACTAGGCGAGTGCCATCAAATCACTATCGCTGTTACGCCAAACGCTTCCGTGAATTGTCCTACGGGCGTCTAGTTGCATTCTATTGATATGCCTGAAAACTTACACTCTTCAATTCTATTGTTTGATCCAAGTTAAGAGAATTTCTTGGTTCTATGGTTTTGCAGAATAAATAGCACACAATATTAATTAGTACATATATTGAAGTGAAATAACATAACTCCATTTTAGCTTGATTGAGTAAAAAGTCGATGCGTAATCTTCTTGTAAAATATCTTGAGATAAAACTGAATTAATTGTTTCATAACGAACATTCTGAATGAGAACGTTAAATTACTTAAGACTTACGTAAATACTACTAAAGCATTACTTGTACTTCAAGGGGTTTTAAATATTTGTATTAATATACATTTGACGACGTCATCAGTGCGCAAAATAACTAAACGGATTTGTTGACTCGGGCTTCTGTGCTCATTAGGAATACGCAATGAAGCCAGCATTAAGATGCTTCAAGGAACGGTTTAATATTATATAAAGAAACTTGTGAATTGTCGTTAGCATTTGTAATCGCATTAGTAACAAGGTATTGCCACTTATAGAAAACAGTAGTAGATAATGCAGTTATTCTTGCGGCTTTGGTCGACATCTAGTCTATGATATATAACTTTAAACTTTCGTGATTTTTGCTAACTTATTGTCCGTAAGAAACGGGATTCTTACCAAGATTAAGCCGATTGAGCTTCCGATATTTTGGCACAGTTGCATGCGCCATGGTCACGGGCTGAAATATCGGGATCTCAGTCAGCTTAACCGTGGTAAGAATCCCGTTCCTTACAAACAATATCTAGTCTGTGGTAGAAGAAATTATTGAAGTGTATTCTACAATATAACCTGTGAATTTATGTGTGTAAAAGTAATACTGACCTCGGGAAAATCTCTAGATATGTTGAAAATCATTGTCAATGTGCGGTTGCCTCATCATTATAAAATATTGCTAGAAGGAGCTTACATGAAACATCGTTTAAAACAAGAAGCGTGTTGGAAACATCACTCTGTAAGACTTGGCTGTGGTTCAAGGCTGGGTGAGTGTTCCCTGTTTGTTTGTTCACATAGAAAACTTAGTTTATCAAAGAAATTGTTTACATTGAATGTACAATGTTATTGTATTCATGGGTTGATGTAACGCAAAGGTGTAACTTCAATCAGTTTTGCGTATATAACATTTTATACATTTTCACAGAATATTTGTAATTCTTTAAGTTTTTTAATCTCAACTGTCTGTATTTGAATCATGACCTCGTCTGTTGGGGCAAATTAGATTTGGTATTAAAGATATTCATATCTTGTCTATGAATGAGTCGAATCTTAGCACTTGGAAACAAAATGAATTTGCAAACGAAGAAAAGTGTCCGTCCAAAATGCTATTTTTAAATTTTCGTAACCGTATTTTTGCGAGTTGACAAAACGTGTTGGCATCTCACAAAGACCCACGTATTACAAAAAATTACATACGACCGTTGGTGAATGTTATAATTTCGTAACGAACGCGTGTTCGAAAACAATTCGGCGTGCATAAATTTAGTTTCCGCGGTCGATGCGTCCACGATGTCCACCTGTGTCTGCGTCTGTGTCGGCGCCAGCCCTTGACTTTTAAGAGACAGGATCAGTCAATCCACGGATTCCCGTCTGTGAAGTAATAACGAAATCGTCTTCGAACTTATCGAAGTTAAAAACTTGTTTTTGGGCTCAGTATAATTGAGTAAATTCTTGAAACAGTATACGTTTGTAAAGATATTTCAATTTTTACCTCATCGCCATAGAAAAGTTGCCGAATTTATTTAGTACAACGGCAGCTATTTTTTGCTTGGTCCATTTCTTTATAGTCAAATGTTTTCGACTCTCGACACTCACGTTGTGTCAGCACGCGCCGGGACGCTGTTTGCGGTTAAATTATATAAATTCTAATAACCTTGAAGCTTTAAATACGGATTAGTATGCCGAAGTTGTGTAGGCCGTTTTGTGTTTTGATGTTTAAATTACGATGCTAATATTACTAAAAGTGTAAGTGTTATGTACCACAGTTACAACTGTGGCAACCGGGAAGACGTAAATTTTTTTACACTTTTTATAATTTTGACATAAAACGCCATTAAACGATGGCTCTAACACAATTATTAACTGTAATAAAAATACTACTCATCGCAAAAGTGAAACAACAAGCTGATGTTTTGCCACAAATTGGAAGCATACAACTCAATCCAGCATGAAATAGTTAATTTAATTATCAGGACTAGCTCATTACAAATAGATATTTCATAGAAACATTCTTCATCTAAATATATATTGTAAAATGCCTAATAACAGTAGCGATACAGCAAACAACCGGTGCTCTGAGTGAAATTAGAAGGCCATAAAACCCATTTCATACGTGTTCGATATTTGATTTCAATTACGAGTATTACAGGACCTGGTTCTGTAAAACAATTGCTCGTAAAATCGTAATAGCAATAGGGTAAATAAAAACACTATTGAATGGTGTAATAATTATAAAGTGCCGAGATGATCACGTAACATTTGTTACGCTAATGTGTTGTTGCAAACGCTAATGGTTGTGTTTTATGACACTCAGAGGAGCGGTAGACTTTGTATATTTCCACAGCAATGACATCATGCCTGCATAAACTAAAGTTATTAGCTGCATGTGTTGGGACAATTATGCATTCAAGGTCCAATATCAAAGGTCGAAACGTATTCCTAGAAATAAAGGAAATATGTGTAAATGTTTATTATCATATTGCACCTCATAAATCTCATTTTATAATATTTAGTAATATACATGCATTCATAGATACTAATTACGCATTCGTAACACGGAACAAGAAAAAATAAATTGGCGATAGAATGTGTCGACTCATCTTCTATGTCCGTTCCTATTGTATACATTGTGTTAGCATCATTAAAAATAAATAAAAAGTATTCATAGTACAAGAAAGGTTAAATTCAATTCTAACATTTATATAATCGGAGTTCATATGCTTGCCAGTGTCACCTTTTAATTAGAAAACACAAAGTTTATTCGAATAGCATTTGCTATTACGAAAAAAGAAAAGCATTTTTGATTCTAGGTTAGAAGAAGTAGCATTCACATAACCCTAACTAAGTGTATACAATCAGGTCCTAAAATAAAGGCACTGACAAGGCATAACAATCGTTAAATTACAAGGATTCTGACAGTGGTAGAGCCCGCTTTAACATGTTTGCACGAATCGGCCGGCCGGTAAAATACCCCAACCACACAGAAGACAGGCGTCAAATGGAAACATATCCGTGTTTCAACCGACGAGTGTGGTGCCGGAGGCCTAATTTTAATCCCTTTTCCCTTCCCATCCTTTTCCTTTAAGGAAATGATGAGAAGGGGAAGAGGATTTTCTAGAATGGGGTACGCATAGGGAGAGGAATTATTCTTTTCTTATGCGTCTCCTTCACCGAAGATTAAGGGCAGGCAAAGCATCTGTAATTGCAGAGTCCAGGTGGCCGCCAGCTCGTTTGCCCCTTTATAATATTAAAAAAAAAGATCATTAAAATAAAGAGGTACCTAATTGTCAATGACAGAAAAGTTTTAAGATACTCAGAAAAAGAAAAAAGTCTTTAATAAGATAAGATGTATTAAGGACCACTTCCAATAAAATTATATAATCCCTACCTTACACACTGTAATCTTCATTAACAAACTATGACGACATACGCGATTGTAATGCCGACAATTATAGACGAATAAGGTATTATCTACTTTTTGCCATTCAATAGTGTAATTATAAAGCTGTTATCTTGCATAAAAAAGATAATTACCGGAATTAGCACTAATGGTAGAATTAAAAATAAACACTGTGATGACGTCATCCTAATGACACATTGCCATGATAAGGTAATAACGCTTGATATACACGTGTGTAGGGGATCACGTAAACACAAACAAAGGTAATAAAAAAATACTAAAACTTGCTTATTGTAGTTCTCACGTATAAGCAAGCACTAAATTTTGTAATGGACGAGATGAAACATTTCTTTGAGAATAACTTTTACTATGTATTCATATTTTATTATTCTTACTAACACAAGGTTAGTTTTGTATTGTTAGCAATAGTTGTACTATGAATATAAACAAATGCAAGATATACCTACATATTATCTTGTACGTTAAATACATCGTATGAACATATTCGTATGTTTCGTTACAGTTGATTTGGTCCAGCCAGTGTTCAATTGCATGTTGAATTAACCAAATAACTATTATACCAACTTTCACTAGATTTATACACACACAAATAGCATTTTAGACAACTTTTTAGTACAAAGTGTAAAAACAGGGTTTAATTCTAATCGTATTTGAATCTGAAAACCTTAAGAACTTGGTGATCGTGAATAAATAAATCGTATGACGTAAAAAGTGTATGTCATTCCTGTGTCGCATTGCTATCGCCAATCTCGTATCGAGGAATGTGGATTCTTTGGCAATGGTTAACAGAAAGTAGTCAATTACAGCGACCTATGTTTAGAATAAAATCTACGTGGAATCTAGATAATGGAGACTGCAAGCTTTTTGCCTATAAAAGATGGTAAACTAGAAGTAAAGTAGTGTATGTAGTATGCCTTTTTAGCTAAGCTGTCAATCGTTCAGTAAATTGTACTACTTAGTGTACATCTTGAAAAAAACTTTTTAACAGTAAAGGTGTGAGTTTTTAATATCAACATAATACAGGTACTCAATTAGTAATAAATCATTCCGTAGAAGAACAGACTTCCTTTTCATTATATTATAGTCTAGACCAGCGATGAATAATCATATGAAAAAGCTCTTGCATTCAAAAACTTAAAGAGCCGTCTCAAGTGACAAGTTCCTGGCCACATTATTGCCTCAACGAGCTGAAGTTGGACAAATTGAAATATCCGTTAGTTTCACGTCGGACAGTGGTAATACGATACAGATTATGCTGCACTTGTACTGTTAATGGAATAATAGTTTTTATAAATATGTACAAGTATATGTTTATATGCAATCAAAAACTATTTTAGTACTTTTGTTGATCGTAATGATGCACGTTTCGTTGCAATTAAACAAAACGTGTTTTATTTGACGATACGATCAATCTACAAGTCTCGTTTCCATAACAACTTATTTAAAAACACAAAGTAAGCTTCACTTTCATATTACTTATATGTAAGCAGACATAAAAAATCACGGACCTGGAGTGAAACCTTTCAACACAATAAAATTGATTGTGATTCAATCAATATCAAAGTATGATAACGAGTATTTGTGATAACAAAGAGATAAAGTTCTTAAGATAGTTATACAACTGTTCCCATGACACCTTCGGATTTATTGCTATCAATTACTGAAAAGGATTCACGCGGAGAGTGATAATGAAAAGCATGGGACTTACGAGCACCACGTGTTCCTGCGTGCGAATGTCGACCTGGGCGTGTTGACTGGGGTCGACTTTGGAGCTGTGTCCTGGGGTAAATTAAGCTTGAAACCAGCTATCGACTTGCGTCTCTTGGCGGCGAGGGCGCGCGCGGCAAGATCTGAGCCGTGTACGTTTTCAGGCGGGGATGAGGCGTGCGAGCATGTACGTATGTGCGCCTGCGCCGTCGCCACCTGCAGCAGCTTGCTGGAGAGGCTGCGCCGGCCCAAGGCCTCGCAGGTAGCGCATCTACCGTCCTCCATGAGGGCGCCCGTGCGTCCGAGCCGGCCACGACGCGACCACTGCGCGTCTATTGTTCCCAGCGGTCGGACCGATTCTAACTGATGTCATCCGACGAGCGACACGCGCGTCGCCAGTCGTGCACGCGACTCGTAAAATTTAAGACTGCGTTTCGTCCGACCGTGAAATCGATCGATACACGAACGAAATAGGCTTAACGTGATAATGGGAGCGCGATAAGACGTACACGCGAATAAGTGTGTTGACCTAGAACGTGGACTAGGCACGGCTTCAGGGCGGCGTCGGGGAGCCGCGGCCGTGCGCGGGCGACTGCCCTCACCACTACAAAGCACCCCCGCCGGCCGTCGGCCGCCGTAATCCGAACACGGGCGAGCATATCGATGTTTGCGGTGAGCACGTCGGTGCGGCATCGTGTGACTTGCGGTGTGGCCGCAGCGTCACGTGGCTTGCCAATGTACCGACATCGACATGCCGCTAGAAATAATTCAGCTGCTCATTAGAAGCGATTACATGGTTTCATGCCATATTGTAGCGTTAAAGCTTCATACCTCATTAACGTCGATAACTAACTACCGACAGTTATAGCATCTCTGTTCGGCGCATTAAGCTAATGCACACGGATTAGTACGTCTGATATTTATAGCATTAAATGCACAGATGGGTGCGAATACTACTGGGCAAATGTAATCTGGTAGAACTTATTAATTACAAGTAATTGGCTCTGAAAGGATTTCATACTAATATTTAGCAACAGTTTGATATTATGACATAGCAACATCAGAAGACCACGACATATGCCAAAAGAGATGAAGGTATACCGTCATCTGTCACCGCAAATAACGTGATATGCTGGCGGCGCGTCAAATCCGTCACCCTCTGACACGCCCTAAAGTGCTTCCGCCAAACTGACCGTGGTGTGAATGTAAACATTTGTATTATTAGACCAACTCTCTGCCATAAGCTAGAGACACAAGGTGTACGTGGATTTATACTTAATACTCTAGCATCTTCGAAAACTTCGAAGTACATATACTTAGATATATTAGAGTTTTGTAGCAAATAGCAATTTACCTTAACAAAGGGATGTAGTGGCGTTCACGTAATATGTCGAACCATTATTTATGCACCTATTTATTTTAAGAGTAATTTTTAGGCTACTCTAAATAAATCTCTGTACTCCATAACATTCATGAAGCATCTTCAGATACGAATTCCGAATTAAATCATTCTGGACTTGTTATTGAGGATTGCGCTAAATATAGCCACCTATTTCAGACTTTGCTCGCTGCAAATTGATACACCTTTTCATTATCAAGACTTTAATGCCATGGCCTTGAATTTTGGTTGGAAAATTATAACTTTGTAATTGTTTTACGTATTGGAATTTTATTCAAATAAAAATGCATTTATCACAACACTGCCAAAAAATAGAATTTACAAAATATTTTAACGTGCACTGTTATTTTGACTTCAAAAATTTAAATATGTTACAATTAAATTTACCACTTAATAATAGTTTTTATAGTTTATTTATAATAGTGACGCTGAAGAAACACTCTGTTATTGCTGAAAAGGATAATGTTTACAAACAATAAGTAGCACAGAGCAAACGATTCTTAAGCACTAACCTGTCGAGAACGATACTCATGTGCCTATGGAGGTTCGTTTTGAGATCCTTCCTTGTGTAGTGAGGCTGCGCGGGGGGCGGCGCTGTCGGCGCGGGCGGCGCGCCCCCCAGCGGTGCTCGTTTGCCTATGAGCACCTTCAACTCGGCCATCAGCTTTTGCACCATACGGACACAGCCTTTCTCTACTGCACACTTAATACGAATGATGAAGTGCCTCAGTCGACTACCGCCTTGCCAAAAGCCATCGGCTTGTGCGTTGCATCGACTTCTGACGTTCCTGCTCCACGTGATCGTTGTTCAACTATTGATATCGACACGGGCGTCTTCACAACGCGCCAGCGGGCTCAACACTGTTCGTTCGCAGCCGACGCATTGACCTCGCCTCTTTTTATAAGCGCGCGATGAGCGCGTTAGGTACTGTACGTGAGACTAAATAAATTTTGCTGATATATTTAGGCGGGAATGCCACTCCCGCGTGGTGCTCTCGCTCATATATTAAAAAATACTCAATCGTGATTGGTAAATTATTATCAAAATTAATCTCTAGCAACTGCGAACACGAATTTCAAAAAGTCGAGCGAAACAATTGGTTAATTAACATCGAAACGAAATGTAGGCCGATTGCAGCGCATCACAGCGCGCTCCGCGGAATAAGGTCACGCGAGTATTGTTCGAGTGTGTGGTGAGAGTTCACAACTAAATGGGACGCTTCCGAACCAGAATCTGTCCGAAGACTCACACGAGAACTAACGATATTGGTAGGGTGGAAGCAGAGCGTCTCGTCCGATATCAAATGTTCGGAATAAGAGTTGTGGAGAAGTCCTTGGTTAAAATTAAACGAAAACAAGCGATGTAGTTTTCGTTTTAAAAGCTTCGACTTTGAACGTGTATTGTGAAACAAGAAGGTTCATGGCGAGGTAGAAATAGCTGCACCTGACGCGGCGACACAGGAAGTGTGCACGGCCGGCCGATAATAAACTGAAATAGATGGCAGGATGAATAACTTAAGAGAATTTTGAACTTATTAAAATATAATTTATTTATTTTACTATGGTAATCGACAATGTAATATGGGTAGCTATGACAAATGTACTAAGCAATAATTTAGTAGGTATTTGGCGGAATTATTTGGTGAATTAGATGCAACAGGATTTAATTGTGACCCCACCGTCCACCGTTGCGAGCTTTTCCAATTCTACTAAACCGTTTAAATAGTTTAATTATCTAAAATTCTTTCTATTCATGTTCCTTTTACCAACAACAAAGACGGAAGTCTCATAATTTCGTAGTGTAACAAAATTTGGAACAATTTTAAATTGTGACCGAATTTCGTAATCTTAGATCTGCATAGTGCATAGAAAACATTGTTACGTTGAGCGTGTCTCGACATACTAAGAAAAACAAACATTAAAATGCGCTTCAACAAATTGGCGATTGTATAACAATGACACAATGTGATTTCCATAAATTAAAACGTCCAATTCAAGTACCGAATGTGCCACAAGGCGGCCAGCTAACTATTGACTTTCTCCGAGGTGGAATCAAACGAGCAGCAGATTAAACCGGGATTATCGGAGCGTAATCGACAAGCGCCGAGACGACTGCTTCCGACTTATCACAATACGAAGTGCAAGTTGGTAGTAGTTTCCTTGGTTGAGTATGATTCAAAAGTGTTACGTGATTTTTAACGAGAAAACGATGAAGACAATGGCTGACAAGCAAATTATAAAGCTTGCTATCTAACCCAAAATTTGTCTATAATCATAAGTTTTAGTTATCTAAACTATCGTTTACCGAGTTCGAAATACAAAGAGCTCCATTCCATTGTGTTGCAGAATTCATTGCAGAAGAACTTGTTATTTTTGTCTGTATGCAAATAAAAGAACAATTGCAAGTATTTTCCACATTTCCTTCACATCACATGCTTAAATTTCAATGATAGTAAAAGGAATGTATTAGCAGCACATGCATTCTATTTATAAATAAATAAAAAGCTTTGGGTTGAGGAAGCGGAAGCTTGACCTAGTTACTGATGCTATGGGGTCACTTCGGTCGATAAAAAATGCTACTTACAAATGGTATTTAAGTCTGTCCTCCAGGTTTATAGACCTAGGGTGAAGATTGTTGAGATTCGATATTTCACTTTAATCACTTTTGGTGCTTTTAATCGTTGTAAAATTGCGAAACGTCCTACGCCCGCGGGGGTCGCATAAACACTGAGCGTGCGCGCGCGTCCCCTATTCCCGAGCCGACTCCTTGCGTGAATGGGGCGGCTTCG
The DNA here is from genome assembly GCA_013186455.1 of Papilio dardanus tibullus. Classification (NCBI taxonomy): domain Eukaryota; kingdom Metazoa; phylum Arthropoda; class Insecta; order Lepidoptera; family Papilionidae; genus Papilio; species Papilio dardanus. Next base: position 256,502 of record QDHC01006394.1, read on the forward strand.
TAGGGTGGCGCCATGGTAGCACGTTGTGGTAAAGCGTCAATCAATATGCGAGATGTGATCCCTTTGCTAATCGTCGAGCTGTCGGCCGCCAGTTATGAAAACTTGTTTTGTTTTAAATATGTGTTTGCTTTATATTACTACTAGAGTGTGTCTGTCATAACTATGGTAAAAAGTTTATTTGCCCTTGAAACTATAAAAAGAAACTGTTTCGTGTAAATAAACAAAAGTCTGGAACAAAAAGTGATAGACGTACTGTACATATTGCACGGGCCTCATAACGGGATATCTGCCGGAGCTCCGCGTACGTAAAGTAGTTCAACTGTTGCTCAGTCAATGTACATGGTGTTAACAGAGCCTTAACAAGCGTTATGTTCAAACAAAGAGTATTCTAGCATCTTCAATCTTAGCTTTTCTAAGCAGTTTCTTATATATTAGGACTTATGCCTGAAAAATGAATGATGGACAATCACAGACAACGGTAAGATGAAGAAGGAAAATAACACTAAATAGTTAAGGAAACTATAGAAAAAATAAAGAACAGCGTATATTACAAATGAAAGGCAGCAAGACAAAGTTGCAGCAGTGCACAGGTACGAGAGACACGCAACAAGGCTTAACGTATGCACATCAGCGGAGTGAGTGCGTATGCAATAGTCGTTGCGCAAAACAGCAACGCAATTTTTATCCCCTCTTATCCTTTTCAACTTTCTACACAGCATTAACCGCAATAAACAGAGAAATAATGCAATGGCGAGCGTGATAAGATCGGTTTCGAGAAAATAGTAGAAAAAAAACAACGCACACCGGACGGCTGCAGACGCCTCTTGAAGTACTACAAAAACGACGACTACCTGCTTTATGAGACTTGGTTTGTTTGGACCTGTTAATTAATAAACTCATTGAGGAAATTATAAAAAGTATGGCATTTGTTATGACATTTTTAACCAAGCAACTTGCTTGTACCAGTTCTAGCTACCTTATACTTACTAGTTTATTATTATGACTTTTTTAACTACCACAATTTAAATTATTTATTCTTTATCAAATGTCTCTAAACAATCAATACAATTTCAACAGGTCCTAAAGGTTGCAATAACCGGATACGTAACTCAGGTAAGTAAAGGTTAACGAAGCGAATTATTATCGGTAATGAGACCAAATCACACATTTAGATGTTACGAATGAGATGTGACATAAGAGTGCGTATGCGCACAAAATATGTACTGACGCGTTACACAACGGTAACACGCACTATCAGTCGCCTCGACGCAGCGACGCGCGATCACATTTGAATGGTATACTCGTACAGTACAAGCTGTGTATAGTGCATGTAATATTGAACATAAGAAAAGGCATAAAAGTAAAACCGGAACGATGTAAAGTATAGCAAGTGAATTTGTTGAATTGCTAAAGCACCTTGAACCTCAATACAGTCACGATCGTACGTTTACGAACATAACATCAATATACAAAAGCATTTAAGTTGATGATGTCTCGTTAAGTTTTTTATTCTTCTCTTTCTTTCATGTATTCATAAGACAGAATAGGATCAAGAGTTGGCCTGTCTTAAGTATTTTGTCTATTTAAAATACAGCCTTACGGTACTCGAAAAACTGTGGCATCTTTTTTCTAATGTTTTGTGGCGACTTGTCTGAGAGTATATTTTTTGCAATTCACTGAATGGAAAGGTAGTCGTGCACTTGAGACATTCAACTGAAACCTTTACAAAGAGTAACTAGAACAAGGATTCCCGAGAGGGAACCTCGACAGCAACTTGTTAGTTGCGGTAGCGCTGCGAGTGGGCGGACTGTCATAAACAAGGACTAAAGTAATAGTACCGAGATATGTGTATAAGCAAGGTGAGAAATAATTAGAGGCAATTAAATAGTTAATTTGGTCTATAATATAGGTGCTGTTTAAGAACTCCAGAATCTAAGAAAAAGGATTAAATAAGGTGTTGTAAGCAAGTGTTGAAATATTAAGTAAGGCAGATGACTATAATTTAAGAATCAAACTATGTTTATGTACCTGATGAACGTGCTGTGGTTGAAATTGATAAAATTACAAAAACATGACAAGTACTAGCCGCTGAAAGTATCTCCGGTTGAGATTGATACGATGATAATATCAGTAAACGTGCCATCGATGTTATCAACAGATTGTTGGGTAAGATGATATGAACGCACGCAGCGATTGCATTCGTGTTACATAACCACAATAAAAACGTCGTCCTTTACGATTCGAAGTAAACATAAAAGAACAGTGTACGCCGTGTAAAATTACAAGTTACGGAGTGAAATCGAGGGATATTAGTGGGCAGTCATTAGCGTGAAATGAAATAAACAAGAGGAATTAGTGCCGGCCAATAGCCCGAGCTATCTGACCGCAAGGGAACGGGCGCCACCGTGACTTTCCCTTTTCTTCTGGTGAAAGTGATGATGGTCAATGTAAAACAAAGTAATATTATGCATCCAAAACCCATCATAGTCTCGTCACGACGATATTGTTTGCTAGTAGTTCTATTATGCCTTATATGAGGAAACTAATAAGAATCAAAACGTGTTGCAGAATGAAGTCATACACTCGGTTGTATTATCAAAAATAGATTAATATAATTTTTCTTTATGTTCTACTTATTTAGACATTATATTTGGCAGTCTGAATTGTAGGACAAATTTAAATAAAAAACGTTATTCTGTAACAGTTGACGAAACTATTATACATACGTAATATACTTTGTTTATTACGGTCAGTAGGTGTTCAAAATTGAACAATGTTTGTTATTTAGACTACTTAAAATTTTCCAAGCATTAATTTAGATTGCGATATCGAATATCGTGAGTGCTGTAGTACTAATGTAATCGACAAAATGAATTCGTGATTATCACATTATTGGAATTGATAGTGAAACAAACGTGTATTGGAGAAAATGTAACGGTAAGTATGCACTGTTGTAACATCTTTAACAGAATTGCCAACCAAAAACACATGGTGTTATAGTTCAAAACCATTACCGTGCTGAAAGTATAATGGTGCCAGTTGTACAAAATGAAAATGATGTGTCGTTAATTGCGGGTGCATTCGTTAAGACAGATATCTAGTAACACAGGCCCCTGCCAACTCGGTCATTGCAAACTGTGCAGCTCTATCTTGATTCGATGACGTTCGAACCTTTCTCATATATTTTTTTAATATACTTCATGTTGAATGATGCACTAGTATTTGTCACATCACTTAAGAAGTACTTGTAAATATTGTAAGAACATAAAGAAATATTCGCTTATTTTGTATTGACAAATTGGTATTAACCATGTCAAGTTAATTGCTCCAAAAATATATTTCCTTCAATTTGTTATTCTCAAAAATATTTATAAAGACTAGCATATGGGCAAAATTTGGTCTCAAGGCTATAACCACCAAAGAGAACGGAACTCTGCTGCAAGTAACGTGCATAAAACGACAAACTTTATTTATTAAGCGCGTGTGAAAATCAAAGTTGTGTAACAATTTCACACTTCGAACGGGCACATTGTCACCAGATCTAAAAAATGTAAAGCATTGATAAAACAGATTTGACATTGACAAATAATAAAAATAATGAAGGCTTAAACATAAGTATACTGGAAGAGTAAAACGTAAATTAAAGTTAAAATTTGGCAGTGCGCATAACCTTACTAATGGTTAAATTATATAAATGGTATTTATCATAATTGACGATAGGGATTCCTTGGCCAAATGAGGTAGGTATACAAATAATTTCTTAATCCGCTTGAATACAAAACAGCTCTTTTATAACATGTAACACATTAATTTATCATAATATCTTGACCTTGGAACGTTAATTTCTTTATGTTGCTAAAGGTGGCTCGGGCGCTGTTTAATTGGTTATTCCAATTTGACCTTGTTGCTGTTAACGTGTTGTTTTTTAATTGCTTTCAAAATTACAATTAAAAATAGGCATCTGACAATTTTTATTTAAATACCAAAATAATAAATATTACGCCCGGCAGCATCA
>QDHC01006394.1:260762-280416 GCA_013186455.1 Papilio dardanus tibullus
ACGAGAAAGAACCACGGACAGAACAGATACATGCAAACGGACATCGTATCGTACGTAGGATCGTTGGCAAGGAAGAGTTCAGTGATCGATTTGGGTAAGCTTCTTTGATGGCGCGTGCGAATCGCGCGTGCGTCTGGCGGCGCGGCGGCACTGCGACTGGACGCGCTCGCGCCGCGTGCTCGCTCGTGCCCGCTCACCGAAACACCTATGCCACTTCATGCTATACGCCATCTAACTTGACTTTACCACCTTCGATAATACACAGAGGATATAATATCCTTAACCTCGAGTATCGTTGCGTTCGAAGTTAAAGTTATTGAAAAAAGTAAAATAAAAAGGTGAAATACGAACAAAGAAAAGAAATCAAATTTACTCTAACTAAAAACCAAGACCAAATCTGATGTTATACCAACCTGATAATTACTAATCATAAAATTGTCACTTTGAAATATTTTATTTTAATTTATTAAAGTATTTCTTTGTGATTAAATTTTTAAATAGAAAAAGCTCAAAGGCGAAGCAGGAAGTAACGACTGTCCACATGGAAACCGATCCCCAAATAGTAGAACCACGGTCAACGTCCTCGCAGCGGATTGACAGAGCGTTCGCTCGAGTGCTCGTGAAAAAATACACCATCATCCATCGAGCGAAGGCGAATTGACGCAAAATGTTTTTTGCCATCGCCATAGCTAGTGGTCTGTGCTGTACTAATGAACTGTGAGAGTGCTGAGGCGGAGCACAGCTACGAACATCAGCGACATATCGCGTTTCATCTTGCGAGTGCGTTGATCCCAACCTTGCTACTGTATTGAGCAAGTTTTCATACATCTCACGTTACGGTTTTTTTTTAAAGCAATCAGTCGGAAATTTGTTGTTAACGGTGGTCAAAAACTTTCTAGAAGCGTATGTGAGCAATTTGATCTTAACTTGAGAAACAAGAAACGTGCTCTTATTTTTTTGTTACTAACCGTGAGTACCTATATCAATTACACTGTTAAATTTAATCGAATTTATCATGGAATTTTCAAAAATTAACTTTTATACATAATGTACGGCTTAAAATCTCTTAGGATATTATAGTTACCAGTAACTAGAATCTCAAACACCTTCATCAAATAAAAATTCTGTATGTTCTTTAAATTTACCGTTGCCAATAAATTTTAAAATAAAGTTAGTTTTAAAGTATAAAAAGATAAATGCTGCAATTATAAATGAATAACGCAAAAGAAGTGTTTAATTAGAAAACAGCAAAACAAAGATTAGCTTCGTAGAAAACTGCAGTCTTCCTATACGTGGTCCTGTTACATTTCTAGGAACGGGTCTAAACAAACGGAGCGACATGTTCCCCGGCGCAATTAATAGAATCCGGAGATACTGTTTCATTATGACCAGTCATTTTATCAGAGAAAAACATAATGATTAACTGAAATGTTTTTATAACAAAATAAATTGCATTATTTCTTTTTAATTTTCTCTCATCAATAAAAAAGAATTATTTATCAATATAAAAACTTAGTATATCTGCTTAATATTGAAAACCGAAATCTTTTACGTCAATTGCTAATAATTTTGTTTTTTTTGTTTATATTTTTAATGTTTTTAGCGGAGCTGTTTTCTTGATTTGAAACAATATTTTAATATTTTCCTTATATTCTAGGTTTTAAAGTAAACAGACAAGCGCGTCGTATTCAAAACATTCACTGTAAGATGCGTCGAGGTTTTCTGAAAAGACAGCTCCTTTTTTGTAATGTTCATGTTCACTCTCAATGTTGAAAGGCAGTCCGCCATTAAGCACACAAGAGTACTTTACTTACGAGCTCCGTGCAACTCTGATATTTCTTGTGTGTACACTTCTACATTGTTTTTGGAATATTTATTTACAATGCTCGTGTCTTAGCTGTTTACCGAATCGCAATAGTCATAACTATATCGTAAAGTTTGCTATATTTACAGTTTTTTTACGTTTGATTATTTGCATTTTTTTTATTTACTGATAAGATCATAATGCAGTTTTGAAAGATATTGGCACAGTGATAGCACACGGTAAAGTTTAACAGTTAATGCGTGTGCGGCACGTCGACATAGGTCTGCAGAAAGCGTTGCTACTAGAAGTAGCCGGGTCGCAACCAGTTCCATGGTGTGATGGCGTTGCGAGCATCGCGTTGACGCAACCCGACCCAGTTTCCGCGGCCGTCCGCCTTCCAACTGAGGATACGCTCGCTTTATTGCATTATCTAACATCAAAGAAATACGGTTTTAAAATATATTTTATTGATGCGTTTTATTTCGAAAATAGATGAAGCCAATATTTATTTATCTTCCGGTCCAGAAGTTAAATTCGACTTCATACTTTCCTAATCCTCTTTGCTTAATATGATAGTATTTTTATGTTATATTTTTGGTTAGACAAAATCCTTTTATTCCTACTTCTTATATAGATGATGTCATGGGAATACAATTTTTTTATAAGAATATATGTGAAACTATAGTTTGAATAGAGAATAATATTGAATAACCACATAGACACCGCAAAGCGCATCCAACTCAGTCTCTCCGCAGGTAGCGACTACCGCGCTTACGCAATTCTAGGTCGCGTAAGCCCGTTACAGGCGGTGCACGTGAATATACTGTGTATCTAAGTACTAATAAAACGTATGGTCCTAACAGTCTTTATATCTCAAGTTACGTCAATATAGATTTGCAACAAGCACGTACACCATTAAACAGTTCTTTATGTTGTAGTGCATAAAATGTATCTAGAAAATATATAATTTTATGGTCCTTCAAGAAAAAAGACACCGTACTTCTAACAAGACATCAACATTCTTTGTCAACAATCTGTTGGTCTATTAACATTTAACTGCAAATCGATAAGAGCTTTATGAACTGATAAGGACAGCTTCATTGCCTGTCTTCAATCTGCATTGGATATTAATTATATTGTCTTTAATAGCAGTCTAGCAATGCTCTAGAGTTACGTCTAGGACATTGATAAGAATTGGCACCGGTGCTGGTCCAACATTGCATCGACCGAGCTTGCTAGTTGGTGTCTAATTACATATCGTAGGTAGCCATTACTGTTCAGTAATACATATCTATAGCTCTGAAGTGTTATTATGATCAAAAGTAATTACTTGCAAAATCTTTAGTTGGCAGTTGTACTGCGAGAACATTAACGATTCGACATGATTTTGTAATATGCCAGTATTGATTGACAGAGAAATAAGGCCCGGAGGCGATAGAAGTCTGTTTACCAAACTATTTCAGGACACCAGACTTGATAGCTAGCAGTTTGGATCAACGTTAATGAGCTGGTTCGTACATAAACAGGGACATTTGGCATGTGGTTATCCGAAACGGAAGGCCAATTTATCTTGAAATGTAAGAAAACTTTGCAAGAAAAATGAGCAATTTCTCATATTCAATGTCTTCATTTGAAATTTGGAATGAAACGGAATTTTAAGGTAGTCCGTTTATTTTTATCTGAGTCACGTGTTTTAAAGAACAAGTTAAAGAAACCATAAATAGTGCGTTAAACTTTTTCGATTAAAGAATATATTGAAAAATGTATCGTCGAGTTTAACATTTTCAAAGATTTCATTAAAATTTCGCCGGTCGACGAATGTTTTTAATCGGCTCTAAAAATAATTACAATGTGACAATGATGGTAAAGACAAGAATTTTAGACCATTATAGCAAAAAGAGTGGCAAAGAGTGACAACTGTATAGGTTGGTATTTTCAACTGAACGCTCATTTCTAGCAACAAAAAGATAAAAAATGAGAAAGGTTAAAGGAATACAGTAAATGTGCACTAGAGGAAAAATGAAGAAATAAATCAGTCAGGATTTGAAATGGGACATATTACGCACGCTATGAGTCAAGCGTATTGTCTGGTGGGATGCCCGCGACAGTCGGCGCGCTTTCTGTGGGCGATTCTCTCACGCCAATGTTTATCTTGGGCCCGTAATTAAAGTGAGTACGCTTCGCATCGCTTCTTAGTACTGCAAGTCAATATCTCAGGGCGTTCTACGAAATGAGGCAACCGGAAAAATCTTTGATAAGATTTAGTTTTAACGCAATGACTGGCATAGAGAAGAAATTGGTATTGAACAAAGAAGAAACAATGAAAGGTTAGCCAAATTATTTTATAAAACATCATAATTCATAACGAATCTCACACAAGATGCTGTCAAGACATGAGAAAACAGTAGCCTGCAATGTGACAGATGCCACTATTAAATCTATGATAACTCCATATATTTTTTTCAATGCCAAACAGGTTAACACCGTATTAGTGTAGTCACAGTAAGATGTCGAACAATAACAGATCTGTTACAAGTACGCGTACCCTTTTCGCGGCGACTAACAATAAATCACAGCTTTGCCGCCTTGTAGCGGTCACCATTGTGATCATTAGTTAACTTCGTGACATGATGCGGCTCTATTTCTGAATAACGACTGGTTTTGCAAGTGTTGTGTATCTGGAATTATTCAAATGCATGATTGAGATGACAAAGGTAAACCGACTTGCGTTTTTTTGATTAATAGCTATACACTTTTATGATATCCTTATCTTCAGGAACTTCCACCGTTGATTGTTGAGTTAAAAGTCTTGGTTAACTACAGGATAAAACAAATAATTTTGCTTTATTTTTCTTTTTCAACATTTAAAAAATCTTACTGATAATTAAATTATTCGAAACTTCATACTGTTATTCCGTGACGAGACGAACCGGCCGATCTTGAACGACCAGATGTGCATGAGTTTAATAGAGCCGCACAGTGGCTTAACATTAAAATGAAGAAAGTGCAAGTAGGAAGTCAAATGCACGTTGTAATACCTTGCTTGCTGATCGCCATTAATTCTCGAGGCTGCATTAGAAGTGAAGCAAGGAAGGTTGGTAAGCTTTTCTAATTTATCATAATAAAATTTATTATCTCTGTGGACAGGTCATAAATATGATTCGTTTCGGTTAATTATGGGGCTTTCAATAACGCATATGTTCTATAATTGCGCGTAGCTAATAACAATAATATGATACGTGCCAGCGGGATTTCTTCAGTACGATTCTTAGAAAACCTTACAGATTTGGCATACTGAAAACAATTATCGAATCAACAAGTACAATTCGGAGTATTTCTCGCACGCACAGTTCTGTTTCCGCTGTTCTTAACTAATATTTTAAAAAACACGTTGTAGTGTCAATTTTTTCGATATTAAATTTAAAGTAAAATAACGCGCATACAGATAACTAGACGCTAAACTACGGCTCTACTGTTTCGTAATTCGACATAGACAAAGGGTCAAGGGTGGCATTCAATCGATTCACGACTACCTCGGTTTGGTAACTAGTTGACATGGCAACATAGTAGATTGCTTAATGTACATTTGTATTCTCGCAGTCCAAAATAGAAGCAAATACCTCGACAGTAGGTATCAAAGTTGTGCGTTTGACAGGTTTCGTGGTTGACCGTAGACATATCGGTTACGCTAAGCTGAGCGCGACAGAGTAACAAATAAAAGGGCACGGCCCTCTGTAATCTGACCAATTAGTACACGCGTCACTTTCAAAGTCAGTGTCTAACAAGTCTTTGATCAGCTGAGTACGTGTTAAACGATCGTCGCCCGCTAAAATTAAAGACACTAAAGGTTAATAACACTTGGCGGTGGACAAGTGTTTTCCAAGAATATTCATTAGTACGACATGTGTCAAACTGTATAGGCCCGTATTCTGAAATTGGACTATGAAATGACGTCAACTTCGTCGATATATTTACTTTCTTGTTAAAAGACAAGCTAGTGAATTAATTACATATTTGGTTTTGTTTAGTAATAAAAGGGTTTTTAATCAATTTGAAACTGAATTAAATTTCACAGATTTTAATGAAATTTTACAGTTCCGTTTTATATCTTGAACTGAATTTAATTGAGGTAATCCTTTCCTCAACAGGATACAAATTGTTGGGTAGAAGCAAGGACCATCAATTGAAACGTCAAAATATACAGATGATGATTATAGTGATGAACAACTTTGCAAATTACTCTCATAAATTTAGAGGAAATGAATAATGATAATTATAAAGCCTAAAAAGAAAAAGGTATATAAAGCTCAGCTAAAAAAGCAGAAACGAAAAACACAAAACAGAACAAGACAAAACTTTAATTAAAGTGTTGTAGCTACTTCTAAACTAGTGCCTGTAACAACACGTGATATCTAAGTTTATATCTAGAGTTGCCAAGGGTACATAGAGTGTGAAGGTAAGCAGCAAACGTTCAACATTTCGCTGCAACAGTATACAAATTAACGTGTCCGCAATCGGCTCGTGAGAGGCCATCACGCCCGCCGTCCGCGTCGTCTCGCACTACAACCGGCAATTTTCAACTAAGTATAATTTATCCCTAAACTGTAATTACTATTCAATTTGAAGCTGCGGATATTCTATTATGGAGCAGAATTTGAATTACAATGCGAGAGCAGCGTTAACGATTTATGTAATGCTTTTGAAATAAATATCAGGTCGACGTGATAACGAGTGCAAAGTTCAATCATTTCCGCTGCCCGCTGTATAATCATAAAGGGCTAATTATTGGCACACATTTTATGTTCGAGACTTGTTACTAACGTATATTTTTACTTGAAACAAAACATAGTAATACACTATTCAAACCCTGGAGTATACGCAGTCCCTTTTATCTGTTAGACATTGTCTTTTTAACAAATAAAAAAATAATTGAATAATTGAAGACGTGATAATGAGGTCATTTTTGACATTGCGTTATAACAGTATGTACTATGTTAGAAAGTGCCTCTTAGAAACGTACATTTAAAATAGTTGCATGCAGAATGAAATGTGTCCAATAAAAGAGGAAGTGTCCAATAAAATGACCGCCAAGGAAGGGCCACGTGCTTCCTGCTATGGCTTGCCAAGAACGTCCACGATGACTAGTTAGCTAAGTTTATCCGGAGTACAATTTGTTCTTATCAATGTAAGTAAGTACCTACAAATAAATAATAAATAAAAAAAGCTAATTATCCTCAGACCATAAATACTAAATAAGCGTTAAAAATTTAAAAAGATGAAAGAAAGTTTTAAGTCAGTTTCAGCGGCAGCTCTACATTTCTCTATTTTAGTTCAAAAGAAGTCACGCATTAAGGAAACTTCTCGTCAACTTTCCATTCGGATTTCCACAAATACTCAGATCTTGGCAATGTATTAACTAAAATATATTTTGTATTGTAGCCAACAGTGGAAATACTTCACACGATGAGCAAGAGAATGGTCAGTTAAGCGTTCAAGCGTATTTAAAGATCATTTTGGTTTCGGCGAAATTAACAAAAAAAATTTAAAACAGCGAGTCATTTGAGTTATTTCATTCATTTTAGTGATGGATGTTTGTGAGTAAAAAAATATATTTTTAATTACGCTTGTTGTAATGGTAGTCATTTGCAGATTTCAAATTAGAACTTTAACTGATTAACTTAATTTATTTATTTCGACCTCTAGGGCACCTCAAGGGTTAGCCATGCCTCGTTTTTACAAACCTTAATGCGGCTAAGCTAACACCATCTTGACATGTTTTCGTAATCTGATAAGATACTGTGAAATCATTTTATACAAAAACAGTTAAATGGGGCTTTGAGCTGTCATTTTTAAAGCCTGTTTTGATCCCATGCACTTATACTCAAATATTCACGTGGTTACTTTTTGAAGTCACAGAACTGTATATGTCGTCATTTTGTTCCGTCATGTAGTTTTATAGAACGGCGTGGGTTTACTTACGACTTAATTAAAGTGAGGCGCAGTTAGGTTATTATGCACTGTTGAAGAGTAATTATTATCGGTTTATGCGAAAAAAATAAGCGCAAATCGTTTGTTCGCGTCTCAGCCGGGGGCGTCGTAAAAGGCAGTCTGACATCATCGGCCGGGCCGGGCTGCTCCTCATTGTTGTTATGCGGCGCACCGCTGGGCGAAAGCCGCGAGATGCTTTATCGGCTATCGTCGAGTGGCGAGAATATTAAAGCGGTTTCGAATCGGCCCGCCATAGACGTGTATTGTTTTGCATTGAATTTTGAAGTTCAATGCCACGGGCGCGGATTTCAATGCGAATGTTCTTTGTTACATTCGTGGGCGAAGTGCGAATGGTTCTTTAATTCATTTAGTCAACTGAATCCAGTCGTGTTAATTAAAACTACTAAAAATAGAAATACAAATCATATTTTTCTTAATTTTCAATAAAGTTTCAAATAAAACTTTCTCCTGATATTGATTGATTTGTGACTCGAAAAGATATCTGATCATTGATTTAAGAACATGTAGAGGAAAAAGATATAAAACATTGATTTTATTTAGACCTAGAAAAAGTGGAAATAATTTTTATTATACTAATCGTTCACTTACTATGCGATTTTGATAGTGTGTTCGTTGTAAAACTCACACTAAGAGGCAGGGTATCAACTGGAACGCCACACCGACTGGTGATATTTGCATAGTCACGTGGCGATAAAAACAAAGTTTCTAAATTTGTCCATGACGGTGGCCGTGGAGGGCAATTAGCATTAATTACGACTAAAAATGTTTTCAGCTTTTGTGATGTTTACATTTTACAAATGTGCACGTATTTAACTATACGATTTTTAATACCACATACATCAATTATTTTACTTAAAAATAGAGGAACCAGAGTTAGAGTATGATACAAAAGGTTCTTGATAATGTAACATTAACATCTCATTATATGACAAAACTGAATGCATTATTTTTAATCCAGTTCAAACAATAACTAAACATAATTCCATTTATTTATCAACATAAAATATTGTGTATCTTTGTAGATACAAACAAAGGTTTCTTGATTTAGCTCCGTTATTGAAATTGACGCAAAAAAAGCTTCGTAAAGTACATAATTGCACATGTTGGAGCCAAGCGTTGTGGAAGTTTCTGGTAGCTGAATATGTATAAATTCCAAGATGGAGGGAGGCATTTTGCTGTGTTACTAAACGGAAATAGGTTTCAAATGATTGCTCGTATAATAAATAATAGAATTTACGTTTATATGGAATTTGCTGTTTCGGATTTCGCGTGTAATTTTATTGTACAACAAAATTATCTTGCCAGCAATTTTACTACATATTGAAAATAAAACTATTTGGCAATAACATAGATATGTATTATGCAAATAATATACAGTCGAACCTGGATAACCGAGAGTCCAAAGGACCGCAGTAATTGTCTCGCTTATAGAGGTTTCTCTCTTATCCGGTTAATCGCTTAAGGAAATCGTCCTTCGGGACCATACAGTGACTTTCGATTAAAGAGGGTTCTTACTAATACAGTTTTCGCTTATCCAGGTTCGACTGTAATTACAATACCAATACGTTTTTTTTTTAAACGTCAGGAAATGCATTTACGCACCCCTACGCCGGGCTGTGCAATGGCGTAGGGAGTGTGGGACTCGCCGGCCACAGAAGGTGACCGGAATACCCACTAAAACCTGACGGCCCTCAAACGTATTACGGCGGGGTCGCGGGCACTATATTTCGTCCGCGACAGCAATACCAATACGTAGATGAAGTAAACAAATTGTACAATAACAAGAAACACAATAGTGTGTTTCTTTAAAAATATGTAGTTTAGAATAAAACCAGAAATGCAATGTGCTGATTGGATACTTACACTAAGGATAAGGAGTATTATCACCTTATTTTGTTTTGGACTTAAAACAATCTACAATACAATTGACGTAAACTTTTTACTCTTTATATTAAGAGTTAAAAATCAAAAAAGTCATGCCAAATGTCATTCTGTCTTGTCAATGTCAACGTCAAACTATGTATTGCTACAAATTAATCTTAACCGTGAATTTTGCTTATTAAAACCTTGTTATCTGTAAAGGTTTTGTCTTATTTCAACAAGGATGTCTTTTATTTCATACATCTTAACCGTCATACATTTCATATTTATACTCGTACATAGAATCTTATATGCTCATACGGCAATCATCGCGGATTCCAGATGTATGTAAATTCTAAGGTTTCACAACTGCATAGTGACTTGGTAACAGGAATGCAACATCTTAGTGGTTGAGTAAAAATTCTTGAAAAGATAAAACCAGCTTTTTATAGAAGCAATAAAGTTTATAAATAATTCAATACAAGACTAGATTACTTTTTTAAGAGACGAATTGCCAATAAAAAGCAATGTTGATATTTGGGTCAAAATAGTTGTACCGCTAACTGTATTATCGGGCGATTAAATTATCGGTCTCGACACGTCGACGGGCGATTGGTTTGTAACTGGTTCCTGCAGTACTTCACTTTGGCTAAATTGTGAGGTCATCGTATTTTTTGGGCCGTACTCAGATACGATAATGCGAGATGAAACAGAAACAGTTTTTGTTATTGTTCCACAGATGGTGCTCGGGTTGCGTTTAAATATAGACTATTGAAGTGCTAACATTGTAACTACTAATTATATAGTGAGGATCTATACATTATCATTTGTTAAGAAGGTATCCAAAAGTTTAGATATTCAATCGAATATGGTTTAAAAAAAAGTTTACCCATGACGGGCTCCATTTTCCGTGACCCCACGACTGAGATAGTCGCGATAGTATTTTGCGCGTGATCAATCGAATATGTTCGTAAATTGAGCCTTGTCGCTTTTTCTTAACATAGAACACTTTTATCGTCGTAATGTCTGTATTTATATGTTGTTGTGTGTTACATAAAACAAATTTTCATATAATAAAACTTACGTAATTACGTAACTCGAATTAAAGGATGTTGAGTGGTGGCTATAGAAATAAACCTCATAACACATGGGCGGTTTGCGTCGTAAAATAGTGACAGTTGCCAAAAGAATAAAAATTATTGCAAAAAAGTTGAGAAATCGCAACCGGAAAAAAATTGAGTGCAAATAAATATTAAATTACGCTATTAAATATTAAACTCTAACTACTCTTAAATCGTACAAAAGTGTGTGTAATGTTGGTAAGTATTTTCTCAGAAAAATACAAAATAACGATTAACGAGGTTTGATTTTGGCCCAACTTCAATTTACCTGTTGAAATTTGAGTACATTAATCACAATTTGTCAACATTTCTCGGATTTTGAGGAGGAAATACAGTGAAACCTGGATAGCGTGATACCTCTATAAGAGAGAAAAATATTGTGGTCTCTTGGACTATCCCTTATCCAGGCTCGACTGTATGTAGAAACTCTCAAATGTATAAATTAAAAGTGACAAGCTACGTGTAGCCGTACAATTTTACAATACACAGTTTTTCCAGAATAAAGGGAAAGTAAGAACTCAAATATGTTTGATTAATTTAAACTAATAACAAAGAAGCCGGACAGGAGAGTATGCGTCGGACTCGCGTGAGTCGCATGTTATTTTCGGTTAGTCCATAAAAACTAACAACAACAAAGACCACCGCATTGTTGCCATCGGAAACCACGCGGTGTTCCGCCCAAACCGAAAATAATCTTGGTCATCGGGAAAGCGACAATGTATTTCTTTATTTATCTTTAAAAACATAGCACGAAAATATTTAGTTCAGACGTTTCAACAAACTGTGGTGTAATGGCTATGGTCTATGTTGTCTCTAGGTGTCTCGGGCATCAACGTTACACTAACTATACATGTTAGGTGTTTTGAAGCATAAAAAAGACAAACAATTACTAAATTGCAACTTTAAGCTTCTGAAAGCAAGGTCTTTCGCTTTCGATGTGAAACTAGATTTTAGTTTTCTTGTCGATAATATCATTTTCACTGTGACTATGCTATTAAGTTGATATTTTAGCTGTAATAAAAGCCACAATAACTTCACGCTTGTAAAAGCTTGATTTGATATTTATTGAGTCATAACTTATTTAACACTCTGACAGTTCATCGTGTGCTGTAACAACATCGTTTTCTAATCACAATAAATCCGTGGTTACTTTGTCGGTCATGTTCATTGCGTAGAATCATTGTGGCTGTTGAGATGAGTAATTGCGGTTTTATGATTTATGAGACGGCACTATTGCTGTCAGAGACGTATTTAGTATCAATTGGCGCGGAGGCACAATTAAAATATCATCCTTTTATGATGCAACCGTTCACACATGTGCGTTGCGAACGAGTCTAGAATATTCCATACTGTTTTATTATTACGAGGTTATCGTATTGAGTCTAGGCGGTGCATTAAATGCAAATGATGATGCAATATTTATGTACAAAGTAAACCGTATTTATTACCTGTTGAAAATAACGTCAAGAAATTAAAAATTAATTACAACGAAGTATTTTACATTTATACATGAAGGGCAGACCGGGTTAAATGCCATTCGGGGTGTTAAATTATTTGTATATATTTCAATTGATTTCATGGAAATTATTGATTAAATCTATAAACTAACATAGCATATAGATTTTCAGACGACTTTTATACTGAAAAAATTTACAAAAATAAAAAAAAATGTTTATTCGAATCCATCATTTTTATATTATCGTAAAGCATAAGCTTCACACTAGCACAATTTATTTCAATCGTAAATCTTATGTTCTTTAAAAACTACTAAAAGCAAGACATCATAGACTAGACGAGAATAAGACTGTCGTCCAGACGTAGTTTCATCATCATTGTTATTTTGGTCTTGGTTTATATTACGTGGCAAAGCAGTAATGGCATACAGGCAAAATTTTGCGTCCATCGAGTTGGTGTATCAGTCGTCGTGTTGGCGCTGCGCTGTCTGAAATGAGATGCTAATGGCTTTCCTGGCACGTCTCACATCGGCTACGTTTCATTATACTGTGTGAACAATTGTTTCATCGTAGGTAGTGTTCATGAGATTCACCAAAAAGGCATAACGGTAACGACTATGCTAAACTGTTCCTTGACTCTCTGCCAGGTGCCAGCGACATAAATAAATTGATGTTGTTTTTGGCTTCAAACAATGTGACAGTGACACTGACAATTTCTTGCAATAGGTACACATTTAATTTGATTAATGAAACATTAAAAAGACGACCAAACATATTCTTACATTCGTATTCGTACTGATCAAAGTTGTCGCTTCACAATGCATGAAATCAGGTCGAAAAAGTAATAAAGTTATAACGAAATACCCTTGACTCAATACCAGTTTGACGGATTATATGTTAAAGTAAATAAATTGAAAGGTAAAGATTTATTTTACCTCAATAGTCTATTTCAAGGTCTTCCAGGTAACGGGTGAACAAGACCCGACAGTTAGGGGAGTACTACGAACATTAATATTTTAACAAAAAAGAACCTAGTTCCTTACACGTTTGAGTTTCTTTTGTTACGCAGTTGTTTCTCAGATACTCCAGACGGCTTGTCGCCGTTGTCGTTGAACAGAGACAGGCTCATTGTTTACAGCAGCGTGCGAGCAGGATAACGCTACTACAACGTAGCGGTGCGTGACACTAGCTGCGTGAGATTGGTAGAGAAAAAAAAACTTTTTATAACTTCTAGGCACCTAATTTTAAGAGCTAATTTGCATAGTTTTTTAAAGGTTGTGTCTAATTATAATAACTAGTTTAGTAAGAAAACTGTACTAATCGTAGTAAGAAAATAAAAAATCAGTAGGAGTTTTAACCTTATCGTCAGTGAAATAAGCAATATATTGAATTAAATATTGTATGTTTTAAAGATATAAAACTGAGAATGTGATCATAAAAAGTAAAAATGTTATAAATGCTATTCTTCAATATATAATATTAAAATTGTGAACGATACCGGCTAGATAAGTAAACAAGATAATAAATTATAACACTTAAAAATAAAAACCTCGTCGATAATGGAACGTAGTATGTAATCACCATTGAATGATAAATTGATTATCATTTGGCTTACAACCAGTATTTTTTTATAACTTGTTATTGAATCTGAGCTTGATAATGTAGTTTATTGAAATATACTTAAATCATAGAATGTAAAACAGACTCAAATCGTAGGTATAATTTTTTTTGCAAACACGTGAGTATTATCATAGTTGTAAAATAAATGCAGACATTTTAAATACAATTTTGCTAAACTAAGCAATGCCATACCTACATATTTTATTTCACTAAATAGCACTTTATTAAATATGTCGTTTTGAACAAGAATTTGTAACCTACAATACGAATAACTGCAAAGTTAGCTACTAGTAGCGCCATCTTTTAACAAACTGCGCAAATTTGAGACGCGCAAATATTTTTTCTTGCAAAATACTGCTCACTCTTAAAAAGACTAATGATTTCTAGAATAAGCAAAATAATTGTTGTATTTAGTTATACAAATTTTAACACGTTTACGTAAGAATGTGATTATTGCTGACCAATAATTCTATGTAAATGTCCCCCTTGAAAGGTAGCACGTAAGAGTAACACGTCTATTCTCCAGTTCTGTGATATCGTTTGAAATAGCTATCACTACAAACTTAACAGACTAGACAGTCCGGCACCGAATGCTAATCAGCTGTGTCATAAGCCACCAAGTTAGAAACGCACCACCGACAACCTGCGGAAATTAATGAGAGAAAGTACGAATAAAAATATCCAAAGCGGACATCAGAAACCTAAAATACTGGCCAATAAACATGCAAATAAGGAAATTGTATTCGAAATTCGACGATACTTGTTCGTAAAATGCAAACGATGACGGCGGAGATGACATCAGCCGGTGGCGTGACTGTGCCCGTCGCCATTTTGAAAATAAGTTGCTTGTGACGTAAGTGGACAGGATTTTACAGTCTGGTGAGTGGAGGGAAGTATGGAGCAAATTATTGCTTGACTTAATCATCGATATAATATTATGATACGATAACATTTTTGCATGTTTAATACGAGCTGTACTCGGCATAAGTTTTAATGTCAAAGTTATAATTGTCAATATAACAGTAGGGAAAATAGACTTCAGCAAAAAAAGCCTTGGAATGGACGGTTGAAGCTTCGGTAGATGGACTAATTTAAATACTTAATAATGGAACGCATCGTGCACAGCTAAATGATTCACAGGCGAAAATAAACCAATGACATCGGGTCGACCTGTGACGTCACATTCAGTGACATCACCGGAGGTAGTAGGATGGGCCGACGAAACAGTGACTGAGCAAAACCGATAACTTCATATTTATTAGAAGAATAAAATGATCATAATAATTCACAAACAAAGTAATGAAATAAAAAATATAGAACTTAGATGGAGAAGTTTTATAAATAGAAATTGTTATTGAAACAATATTTTGGTTGTGATTTTACAACTTTAAATGCTAGATGCATCTTACCGAAAAAACTTTGCAAACACAAACAAAAACTCCAATTGTATCGATGTCGCAGACAATTTTATTATTTTTACATTTAAAACACCGAAATGTGGGACAAAAACAACACAAATACTAATGTAAACTGGTACAAGAGAATGACATCAACCTACGTTTCTCGTTTTAGAGCGCTTATGTAAATCACCACATCTGGATGTTTTATAGCTTTTAAACCAGCTATGAATTTATTTCACAATCGTATTTGTGGATGGCCTTTTATACCCTAAATAAGCATTATTTTGGATAAGTTAAAACCAGAGACTTTATGATTTAAAGATAAAAAATACAATCTCTAGTGAAAGGACAGTATATCAGAAATGAAGACGTCGAAGACAAAGTGAAAGATCTAATAAAGACAGCAGACCCTAAGTCTAAATAGATAATAACTAGGAAGAGACAGCAAAGAAGAAACTATATTGCATTTATAAACCTTAGCTTCTCCAATAATAGATAAACTATAACGACCAATTATTTTACTTTAGTCAAAATTGTTTTGTTTTAACGATCTGAACTTGTAACCCCGAAAGTTATCACAAACATTATCAGGCAAAATATTAATTAAGACGATTGACATAATGAAAACGATGCCAAAATACTGAAGGATGATATAACATGGTTTAATATAATAATAACAGAAGGGCATAGTATTGTTATCGTACATTACGCAAGAATGCACGTTGTAACAAACAAAACTGTTAGCAAGTTTAACCCTATTGGTCGTGCAAACAACGCTTTTGGGGCCACCAGGCATCTTATAGTCCTTGTACTAAATAGGCTACCGGAACGTTCCATTTAATATAATTAATACGGTAACAATGGATTGGTATTAATTAAGGTTTAGGCTATTATTTACTAACGATATACTCATTTGGTTACTAGTTTATCGGTAGTTTAAGGACGACATTCTTTACTGGAGGATGGAATAATTACATACATTTCTGGTACAATGTTATTATTACATTCTTTAATACATATGGTAACACACCAACGACGTCTGAATAACAGACATAAAAAGGTTCAATTAGAAAGTTATCTTGGAGCATTATTGGTTGACGTCAAAGTGACACGTGTGAATTGACCTGAGACCTGGGGGCAGCTAGTTGAGCGTTAATAACGCTGATAGCTGCGTGATCGGCTTTCTTTAGATCGTATACGTCCTGACTGACCTCTAAGCCGGAGCCGGGTTTAATAAGGCGTGTGGAATGTATGAAGAAATCTTTGAGGTCTAAGTATGTTGCCATTTAGCTTGGAAAGTTGAAATATTAATCAATAATTTAAAGAATTAATTTTAATTACTCATAAAAAAACATAAATATCTGCGTGTATCCACTTGACAGCCTACTTAGAGATATCAGTGGTCAGAAAGCTACTTAGGGGTGTGATTTCTGCCCTCGGTTTAGTAAAGGACGCAACGAAAATATTGTTTTCTTCGCAAGGCACAGTTAAACTATCTTTAAATCGTATTTTGATAATACATTTATCTGACTTTGTTAGTTATCTGTAAGGTTGACTTGATGTGATATTAGTACCGGTAATGATAACGATGTTTTAGAACTCCAATATTTACTTTGGTAAATATTCAATTGGTACGAGTATATCAGTATTCTTTTTAATTGTATAAAAAACAGCATGTTGCGTAATCACAAATGAGATGTCTTAATTGGCTTCAATATTTACGCACAAATGGCAAAAAATGTTATCAATACAAGCAAGTCACAAAAAAATAAAAATGTATGCACAAATAAATGTTGACCTTGTTTCGTACTATTGAAAACGAGCTTTAAACATTTAAAAAAGTCATTCTAAAAAAACTAATATAGAGGTTTGTAATTTAGATTCAAGGCGCGTCTTATTCGCCTTTGTTGTTCACTCGCTTGTAAACCGGTTGTTGCTCGATTACCGTAAAAGGTTTGAGGTATACTCGGGGAAGGTACCTGGCATATTTAATCTGTTGTTCAGATTTAACAATCACCGGTGTCTATTGTCAAAATATTGTACCAATCGTGTTAGCGATTTTTTCTGTGACAATTTGCAAAAAATAAATAAGCTTCACCTGGACTGTAAATATGGAATGTATAATGATGTCCATTTTCTGGCATTTTTGGGTCTAAGCGAGATACGTAGATGTGCATCTTTAAGTTAGGTCGAAAATAGCGTTTCTAGTAGGTTGTCTAGTTACTATTGCCAATTAGATACGTCCCACGAGATGGCCGTCGTTCTTCCTGATCTTACGTTCTAAACCAACCAAAACTTTTTTTTCGATTGATATTGTTGACAATTGTGTCAGATTAAAATGTATCCGTGCGTAAAGTTGGCTTATGTTGTCATTCTAAGCCCTGCTTCCTGACTAGAAGACGCGGAAGTTATTGGTGGAGTGATATCTACACTTATCTGCATTCAACTAACAAATGTTATCAAATTCAAATCGTACTTTATCGACAATATTGTTTTTATTAATTTTTGCGCAAACTATTACTAAAGTTCAATATAAGTAGATATAAAATTGATAAGCGTGTTTTTGATGTGTTTATTTTTTAAATAAAATTGATGAATTTTAATCAGTTCGTGTGTTGCCAAACATTTATGTTATCTTGGCGTACGGAATACAGCTGTGGCTATGTAAACATACGTAGATAAAAAATAAAGATAAACTGGTTTCACAAAGATGGCTGCCGGGCTAGAGACGGCTTATCGAATGAGACGTGTGACCTCTTTACCAATTGCCCAGGTTATCTATGGCCAAACCACGTATGCAATCTAACTTGAAAACATTTGATTTGTTATTAATTTAACCCTTATTAATAACGCTAGTAAAAAATACTAATAAGATACAAGTTGTGTTGCAAGTTTTCTTACAATTGTGTTTCAAACAATGTTTCTATTTAATTTATTCGACGTTGCTTTTTAACTCACCTAAACTCGAATTGCTGTTTGAACTCGACCTGACCAAACGATCAACCGATTGGCAGGATTCGACAATAGAAATCTATCATACAATAAATAAATAGTAATACCATTATACATTCGAGGCACGCGCCGAGTAAGTAATTGAATGGCAACAGAGCAAGGGGCATTCGGGACACGATCAAAGAAACAATAAATGATTCACAACAGCGCATTATTACGTTATCACATCCGAAGATCCATGTTACGACGGTCAGATGTACCGCATGCAGCCGATAACATTACAATAGTCAATTATCTTCTATCGTCATTAGCATACACATGAAAATGATCATTAATGTACGACCACAACTCTTTAGTTATTGACTAGTGTCGTTACATTGAAGATTGAAATGCTATTGTGGTTACTTTTCTTCGTTCATATAACTATGTTACACCTTTTAACAATGGGTATGCGCTGATGGAACATTAATGTGGCTATAATATGAGATATTCTGACGTAAAAAAATCTAATAATTATATTTATATCCGCAAATAACTGGTGTTTAGAATAGTGAGACAAAGTGGTCAAAATGATGTGCCAAAGCAACATAGTAAGATTCGAATTGACCGTTGGCACGGCGCCCGCGCTTCGCGTAAACATGCTATTTCAGATCTGAAAGTCAATTCGATCGCCTTATTGATATTCCATAGAGCCACTTCCCCTACATTGTCAACATCATTTAGATGTACGAATATGTACGAACGAATGATGTACTGAACGTGTTATACATTACCAAAACAAGAGATATCAGAATATGAGAAAGAGTTCATGAAACTTATTAAATTCGATAAAATAATGCAACATTTTTGCGTGGGTACGTACGGTGACTAATTTTATGTAAAGCAAATATTTGATAAAGTTATCAAGTCGACGTTTATAGCTAAAACATACGGACACATATATGACGATCGCAAGTCAAATATTTGGCGTGGCCCGTGACTAATTCGACGAACATTAAGTAACCATTGCCGGGGTGGACGACCGGCTGTTTGTCCGCCGCGCCGAGGGCAGGTTCATGTATTTAAAGCGCAGTCAAACAAACGTGTACGGATGAGAACCGGTGTCGGCGCGGCGTCGTCCGTGATAACAATTGTTCCAACGCGCCTCGAATTTGTAACGTCGCCCGCTGCGACCTTTCGCGTCTGTCAAGAAGAACGATGGAGATCTTTTGATGGATTATTCTAGGACATCATACCTCATCCGCACCAAAGGTGTCACCCGTTTAGAAGACATTGCCTTACCTGAAAAAGAAAAAATATTTTTTAATTATAAGATTATACCAATAATACACGAAATATAATGAATATCCATTTTATAATCCTACTAAAATATAAAAAAGTGTATTTACACATGCTGCATCGCACAAATTTACCATTTACTAATGAAATATAAAC
>QDHC01006394.1:305299-320351 GCA_013186455.1 Papilio dardanus tibullus
ATCACTTCAATTTTAACACAACTGGAAACAGACGAATTTTAAACTTTGGAAACACGAAAAAAAAGTTGTCCGCCCGAACAGGGACTTGAACCCTGGACCCTTGGATTAAAAGTCCAATGCTCTACCGACTGAGCTATCCGGGCTCGTACCGGGTAGAGTGAAATACTGGTAGTATTGCTTAAATTTACAATTTGTAACAAATTGAACAATCAATACTTAAAATATAAAAATATAAATATTATAAGATTTACATGATTATATTTTAAAATCTCAAGAACTATAATACCTTACTGAATCCATGTCAATTGAAATTGGATGATTCTGGAAAATTATCTTATTACATTAAATAAAAATAACTAGCTTAAACTAAAAAAACAAATATTTACTATAAAAACATAAAGAAAACTATTTTTTTTAGTGTAGCATTTACAAAATTAGCTACGACTAACGCCATCTCTGTTCAATAGAAGAAACGAGGATTAATGCAGTTTAGCTTTGCTACTTGCCGCTAGATGGCCATAGTATCTTGCTTTGCAGAAAATAAATAAGTTTTAATATGAAAAAAAAGAAACACAAGCATCGAATGATGGTTACATGGAGAAGAGATAATTATGACCAGAAAATTAATGATTAGCCTTGCCAACATACCATGTAAAACTTCAAACCCTGAGGATGGTCTGCTCCCATTTCGCAGGGCACAGGCGAGAAATCGATATCTTCTATCTCAAACTGCAATACCATTCATTTTCAATAAAACTTTTCGGATAAAAAAATTGCAAGTACATATTTTGTTTGTCTAAAACAAAAAAATTACTATGGAAAACTTAATTTTTAATAGGTACATATTTGAAATTACTAAAATTATTACTACAATTACGTAGCTTGGGAAGATAAGCACCTACGATTAATTGTTTCAAATATTTATTTGTATTCGATAAAGATATGCCCTCACTACAATCTTTATATCGACAGTAAACTTGATATAAATCATCTACGAAATTAAATAGTTTATATTTGTATTGAATAAAGATCTTAGACAATACCTACACTATTTCTATAAGGAGTAAGAACTGTCATTTTGCACTGCAATTTTGATTATTTGTTTTTTTAAAAATGAATGGTATTACAATCTACTCTAAAATTAGCTTTCTATATACCTAACATAATCTTTTAATCTAGCCATTTACTTAACATTTTATTAGTTATTTTGTAAACTAGACTAGTAAGACTGGCGTATTTTTGTTAAACTAAATTGTTACCTACATTTAGTTACTTTTTACGAGCCCTAAAACTTCTATTGACTATTATAGGTCTCAATTTATTTAAAAGGTTGTATACTTGCGTACTTTTCCGTACTTATTTGCGTTCCGGTGTCGCCCCGGTATGGTAACGCCGATTAATTGTAATAAATAAATTCCACAAATGCGTCACCAATACGATATCTGTTAAGTTTCATCTACTCATTTCCATACGTTTGCGAGGACTGACATACTTATATGTTGAAAAATAATTAATTTGGTGTAACATTAGATAAAAATGACGCTCGCTGAAGTATAAAAGGACGACCTACGTTATGTTAGGTGTACGAATTAATTAATTGAGTATTTGGTTTTCAAATATAAATATATCGTCAGCGGGCGTCATTTTAGCGGCGTTTGACTCACTGTGTGCGGTGTAGGCTGTCATTGTACCTGCAAACAAAGGTAAAACTGGTCAGTCGGTTATCATTCGTAAAATTTAAACAATTATTGCGTCGCAGATGGCAGTCGATTCACTCACCAATAAACTTATTTACGTTTATGATAAATGTTTGAGCTCAATTTGTAAGTAACCGCGAAGTATGCGCCGGTTTCGTTCATTTATCAGTTCTCAGACAGTTCTAAAACTTACATTCGAGAATCTGTTTCTCACGTAGATATCGACGTTGTTTCTCGCGCAGTGAAAGCCAATTTGCGTTTAATCGAATATCAACGAAAATCGCTTGCACAGGTTTGCAGTTATTTAGCATTATCCGTATAGACATGCGATGGCGACGGCAGACGATTTTAAGCTTTAATGTAATAAGAGGGATCTTTTAGCGATTTAATGTTAGTTGCAAGAAAGGTGTGCGGTGGTCATTATTGGTATTTGAAGAACTAAAAATACATAGTCCGGTTCCGTGCAATAAGTGATCTTTGTAGGAACATTCTGGTCTGTGTGACCATAAACCAATGTGCCAAAAGGCGGCGTCCTGTACACGACATGATAGGGTGTTGCAAGTATTAGTAGTGCGTGCGTGTGCTTAGCAAAAACAATAGGCTGCAATGCGTTGCCACCTCGCATATAAATATGTATTTGTCTCTATAAGCTTCATTTAATCAATAGCTTAAAGGGTAACAAAGACAAATATTTCATTTATTTAATATAGTGCATATTACTTGGTTGTAATTTTTAATCGTAAACCAATTACGGTGCAGCCAAAATTTCGTTTAATGGTCACTAATAAGTCGCTGGTCTCTGGTTAAAATAAGAAGTATCTGTTTGCTGGTGGCGTCGCGGGTCGCGTGTAAGACGATCGTTTAATTATAAATTACGAGTACATTCAACGAACCGACTCCGCAAAGATTACAAGCATTCGTGAGATCAATTATAATTTCTTTGTACAATTTTCATGAAACTTAAATGGGGACAAAAATGTTTACATAGTACATAAAACATTGTATATCAATAAATTGATTCGCAGATAGTTTTATGGTAAGAAAAATTCTCGGAAAAATACGAGTATAAGAACTATACTCTAACGACCACATTAAACAATTTTTAGCTAGTAACAAATTATTAATACTTATGTTATCAAATACTAGCTGTTGTTCGCGACTTCGTCCGCGTGGAATTAAATAATGTTACTCGGGCATAATATAGCTTTTTAATGGTAAAAGAATTTTTGAAATCGGTCCAGTAGTTCTTGAGTTATTTCAATACAAACAAAAATACAAAAAATCAAAAATACAAAGTTTCTCTCTTTATAATATTAGTATAGATTTGTTGAAGGAGTATGTTTTTAAAAACAATGCAGGTAAATTCATAACAAAAAAACCCGAATGAGACACACAAATTTATTATCGTTATGAATGGCGTTGGTAAGTCTCATAAGCATAAAATATGAATGAATCGTGTTCGACTGATGTCATACCTCGTACATAACGACACTTGAAAATAATTACACTATTTCACTGTCTGCGAACTGGTAACGTGGCCGACGCCTACTGACGCGCCTAGGGCGGTCCGAGAGTTCTCATTTCCAGCCGGTCTAACAAATAAACTAGCAAGTCTAGGCGCGACTGATCAATAAGCTTTTAGCCGACTTAACACTTATTTCGCACGAAATCCAGACCGATGAAACAGATAGTTTACACGCACTCATAAGTACTTACGTATATCTGCGTTATTGTACAAGTGTTCGCATAAACGCAAATATGTACTTATATACGTTATTGTTCTTGTCAGTTATGTTTTCAATCTTGAATAAATAAAGAGAAATCCTTGAAGCCCTATTGCGTAGTACTTCAATTCAACCCAAGGCAAGCTACTAGAGTTCAAAAACGATAAAGTTCATTTTAAAAAACTTATTTATATCTGTTGTTCATCACTATAGTATCTTTTACTTTTACTTTGTTAGTTGACTTAATACAAAAAAAAATTGTACAAAATGCGACAACGGGAAAAACGTCTATCTTAGTTTTTCATTACAATTACTTATAAAGAAGAGAAAAGATAAAGGAAAGTATTTTCTAAGCAAAATCTTATTACTAATCAACTACCCTACGGACATCGTGGTTTGACTTAAGGCGATTACAAACTTGCTAATACCGTTTACAATACTACATATCACAGACTGCAATCGTCTTAACTATTTCTGCGTAGTAAATATCTCGCGTTTAAGTGTTGACGCACAACTACGAACTTAAACTTAAACTAATTATTTGTAGTAAAGTTTCTCCAAATTTATGTTCGTAATTAAAACCAAAATGAAACTAATAATATTTAAATCTATTTTTTTTTATATTATCAAGTGGCCACCTGTATTCGCTAATATAGCGAAGCGACCGCTGCCCATAGATATCTGCAATTACAGATGCGTTGCCTATTCTTAATCTACGGAGGACGAGACGCACAGCAGGAGGATAATTCCTCTTCCTATGCGTCCCCTCTCCCTGAAAATCCACTTCTTCCCATAATTTCCTACAGGAAAAGGATAGGAAGGGAAAGTGGATTAAAATAGGCCTCCAGCACCACACTCGTCAGACAAAACATTGCAATTAGAACAACATGGAAATTGCTTCCATTTCACGCCTGTCTTCTGTGTGGTCGTGGTATTTCACCGGGCGAGCCGGGCAATTCGTGCGATGATCTTAAAGCGGGCTCTACCACTGTTAAACAAACTGTGCTATAGATACAATGATTATTAAGAGAGTGAGGAAATAATAGCTCTGCAAAATCTTATTGTTCCAAAACAGGATAAACAGAGACACGTATCGATCCCTAGAGTCCTATTGGTCTCGTGTGTGATAAGTCTTAGCGCCAAGAGCCATAAACAGAATACTGATAAATAAATGTATTGTTCGAGATAGTCACAAAACGTGCAAATGCTACTAACAATCCAGATTAGGACTTACGACAGAGATAATGATAATTGTTTTTTTCACGGTCATCGATCAACTACAATATTTATTCAATTACAACTTGATGACGTATCAAATCATAAACATGATAACACAATACCGTCGGGTTACATCGTTCATTACAAATATAGGAAAAAAAATGAAGTAGAAACGATTTACCAATTTACCAGCCGGTCCGGTATTACCAAATCGGTTAACACGAATTTTAAATGCAGGAAAAGCCTTCGCAACTAGCGATCGGAACCACACATTGTCACGCGAGTTCGATCAAAACGTTTCGGCAACGATTTTCACTGTTTTTCAGTAAAATACAAAAATGTTTAAAATCCATTTGCATGCTGTGTGCTCTTACATTTTTAATATTTTTCAATTGTTAAATAGAACGTCATGTTTTGACAAAATTTATTTGATACATGCCAATGATATACAATAGCATGATCATTTAAATTGAAGAATCTTGTATTATTTGTCAAATTTATTTATTCAATGAACTACAGTCAAACCTGGATAAGCGAGAAACCTCTATATACGAGAGTCATTCTCTGATCCCGACGATCTACCTCCATAAGCGAGAAACTCAGATTAGAGAGAAACCTCTATAAGCTTGACAAATATCGCGGTCCCTTGGACTCTCGATTCAGGTTCGGTTGTACACATTACACCTATTTATAAATATATTAATGTATATTGAATACATTCGGTAACAACTGAAACCGTCTGTGGCACTGGTTTCCGGCGAGACATTTAATATGGCAATTGCGTTTCGTGCGGCGAGAAGAATCGCAGCTGCATTTTGTGTTAGAAGCATTTCACTTAGTCTGCTACAGAAGTTACGAGATGCTTTTATTTGAGTTAAACCCTATAACAAGTAACTACGTAGGTTATTTATAGGCGAATTAGAAGTTCATAATAGCATCTTGTAACTAAAAATTTCTTTAATGAACGTTGTAGACATAGACATCTGTAAGGAATGTCAATTGCCATCAATCTTTATCATCCAAGTATGCAATCATGCAAAAAGCAAAAGATTGTTAAAACAGTAATTTAGTATCGTTTAGAATTACGAGTACTAGCAAGTATTGAGCTTATGCAAAAAAGTCTAAAATCAAAACGTTTAAATGGAATATAACTTTTACAAATATATTTTTCTAGTATTTATGTTATAATTTAATTGATATGAGACCATTATTTATAATAATAATTAATAATGCTAGGAAATTTGATAGCGAATTGAGTCGACTAAGTTTATTTATCCTATAATTTTATTAATATTAAGTAAATAATTAAGACCGCGTATTTTCTGGTTATGTCACCGTGGGAAAATACAGACATTTGGATATATTATCATCTTATTTTATTATGTTGTAGAATGTTGAATGATTATCAATATCCCATTTTCGCCGGGAAGGAGCTATGTTGATCAAGTTTCTAATATTTTTTAACTGACTTCCAACAGAAGGAGGTTATCAAGTCAATGATTTGTTTTATGTATGAACCAGAATTACGCCACGAGTTCTAATCCGATTTATATCATTTTTTTGTTTGATGCAAAATAACTGCCATTTGGTTCCATTTTTACATTTATTTTACCTTTATGTTACAGAGGTGTAATAGGTTTTTTTTTTTGCGAGTCAATGTGTAAAATCGTAGACTGGCTAGTCGTGCTGAAAACTGGTTTCTCTTATACCCTGTGCGAGTGTAAACACCTAGACATGTTTATTGTACGGATAGGTATTTCACTACAGAGAAAACCTCTCGCACGGACAGACAGCGCGTTGTTTAACATTTACTGCGCTGCGGAACACCACACTACCATCGTTCATACCAATTAAGTATGCTTATATGTGGCCGAAGAGCTGAAGGCATTAATAATAATTTATTTAAACCAAAACAAACTTTATCGTTCAATACTGAAGGGGAGAATTAGTCAAATAGTTAAAAGGATACAACTATATAGTTCATAAAACGTAAAAGCTCATGCTTAATAAGATAAGTCCAATGCATGGAATTGGTTTAGATATTATGCACTACAGCGTCAGATATCACCAACTTAATTCCTTTATCTATAGTTGCTATATCAAGGAACACAGCATATTTTTGCATAAGGACCTGTTTCATAATATGTAAAAACAATGTATTGTATTTTATAAAAAAAATACATTTGACTTCAAACTTATTTTGCTAATACACTTTATTGATTGTAGACTTAACTAAAAGCTTTACAATGCCAAATGCACGGATAGCATAACATGACTGAAATTTCAATCGTATTCCAAATACTGAGTGAATGTAGTTGAACAATTTTATCATCGACCATCACGTCTTATAGTAGTATTAAGCAATATCAAATGCAATCTCAATTAGAAATAAGAACTACAAAAAGCACACTCACACAACTAGTCAACTTGAGAACTCTTGAATGACTAAAAGTGTTCAACAAATATGTCATCAAATCGACACACATTTTACTACGCAATTTCGTAAGGTTGACTATAATGCAAATATTAGCGATTATCACTTATTTCATGTTTTGAGAAAAAAATGATGGATAAAACATGTAAAATAATGATAATGAGATTAAATCTAAGATTAACATTTAAATAAAGTATAGATAAACATATTATGAGAAGGTTTAAGGCCATGGTCAAACAGTATTAATCCTATTAGTATCCTTGTTAATACTAAATAATTTTACTAATGCAGGAAATACTATCGCCAAAAGCTTATCAAAGCATTTTAAGTGTAATGAGCTTTGAAAGCTTTTTATATTCTAGAAATGTGTGAAAAATTTAAGAGAAATTTAGAATATAGAAGAGAAGAAGAAAAGAGAAAAAGAAAAAATTAAAATAGAGAAAAAGTAAAAAAGCAATTAAAGATTAATTACACTACTAATGACTAGAAAGAATGTGCTTTGTCTTGTCTCTATTTAATCGTTGCATTAAGATCTATTGTTGAAAGCGACGATCATTACTTATCAGCCGGGGCAATGTTAACGACCGTGATGGTGACATAAGACGATATACTTCCTGCTTTCAATTGTTCTACTCACACAAATTCACTTCAGCTTATTGAATTACGACTACTAATCATTATTTGACAGCCCTATTGCTTAACAACGCCGAATGTCGCATAAATATTGCTCAGATCCGTTATGTTCAGAGGTAAGATGCCAGATGCAAGGTGACACATGTCATGTTAGGACTTCAGACTAAGAAGTAGTGCAACAGTGAATTGCAACATGAACTATTGCTGAAGCTGGTTTAACGGTGGCAGGGCAATAACTAATACTTCTGTCAAGGCAAGATACACTGCATGTCCTCGAGTCTTATTAGAGATTATATTTACCAGCTAAATATTTACTTGCTGACTAATAATGAGTTATGATGTTTATCTAGTAGTACCATAGTTATAATGGTCTTCTACAGACGTAAACGCTAGATGGTGCTAGGCCAAGCGGGAAATTATGAATAATTTCCTACTATTATATCTATTGGGGTTAAGAGAATAATTCAAGGAAAGTCTCAAAGCGCACGAGACTTACTAAAGTCGAGTCAGCCAAACTAGTAAGGCCTTGTACAGAATTCAGTATGAAAATTCAGTAGTCGACCTATCTCTTAAAGTCAATAAGCAGTAGTGGCACTCCGCCAACCACATCTGGCAATTTACGACACCAGCATTGGGAGAAAATATTCAAGTAAACCGCATACGGAAAGAGGAAACGTAGACCTCTAGAATAACATTGACGTCATGAACAGTAATGTAAAAGAAAATACAAAACTGAATAATTAGTACCAAATACTGGCTATCATCAAACAATCAACATAATGTTCCAACAATTAACAAAATAACGTATGTAATACATTAGGCGCCATAAGATACAAGAATTCGTCAACCAATGCCAACTTTTCTTCTTTCAGGAGGCCCGCAGCTATCGTTCAAGAAAACTTCAGAGCGGATACGTACACGAAAGTGACTACACGATTTAACAAGACGGGGTTTTCGACACGTATTAACTAGAAGAAAAAGGATAAAAAAAATTGACAAAATATAAACAATTTTTGGAGGTTTGTACACGGTTTTTGAGTGTTAATTTGTTCGTTGCCATTATCACGTCCCATTAGATTAGTGTACGCATTTACAAGTCAACACAGTTTATAAATAGATGATTTAGACGTTGGCGCTCGTTGAGTTATTGATATTTAAAGACTGGAATGTATGAGACCGTTTTAATTATACAAAATTAAACCACGACTTCGTGTTAAAATACAAATTATCAATAATGTTTTTTGTAAACGCAGAGTATTAAATAAAAATAAATTGTTTGTAGCTGTAACCCTAGAGATTAGACCGAGTTCGAGGAAAAAACGGAGATTTTGCTTTGGCGTAAGGTCGTTTTTTTGCGTGACATCGGTCTAATAAATCCCTAGGTTAACCGTAACATTAATACTAGTTATGTTTCAGTTTTTTTATATTCTTCATCCCTTGAATTTAAAAACATTCGATAAAAAAAAATGAACACCCCTAGATTGTATCGGTGCTTGACGACAGGTGGAATTGAAGCCTAACGTAGATTCCCCCTAAAGTAGGGAAAACAAGTGCAAATCCGATTTGCCGCATGGATTATTTAAAGAATAAATCGATATGGTTCTTTTGCATCTTCTCTATGTTTATTTAATTTAATTACATACTTTTAAGCAATAGACAACCTTGGTTTTATCAGATACCTCTAATATACAAACGTATATTAAAATAAATAATTTATAAATAATTAAATAAAAAATATGTTCATGGAACAATACGTAATATTAATAGTCATCGTGTCTTGTAAACTATCACTATAAATTAAGAAATATATAAGTATAAATAAACTAAAAGCTATAGATCTTTTCTCATAGACAAAATATCAAGAATTGTAAGTGCCCGTTAGATATTTTATATAAATAATCCTATTACAAACATCTTATTACGCAGTCAGAACATGAGAATTAAAAAAAAAGCTATACACTAGATGTCAGGACGTCAAGGAGAAATATACATTTTAAAAAATGTTTCTGTGCCAATTAGGTCAGTCGTCTGTGCGATCTGTCAAGAAGTACGGTACAAGTCGCAAAAAATAGACATCCGCAATAACTACTTATATTTTTACACTTTACAGGTAACTAGTATAGTCATTCGAGTATGAATAATTAACAATTATAAGAGCTGACATAAATAAAAATCTTATGAAAATAGTTTCAGAGTTCGATCCAAATCGTACCAGAACCAAGACCTTAGGGAACTCTCGTGGCTTTGGTTTAAATGCCGAAGACCCTACTCTTATGCTCTCTACGTTACCTTTTCTATAAAGGGTTGACCGAAATGTAGAACTAGTAAGAAAAATGAAGACAAAGGGAGTACAAAGGAACTTCCAAAGAAAAATAAATATGGCTGTTATTTGATCAAATTGAGTAAAAAATATAGGTAGTACACAATAAAACCATTCCCCGGGTCAACAAAAATACAATTGGTAATACATATAAGTTAAATAACACCACATATTTTAAGCTCTGTAAGGCTCTATTATGTATTCAAGATTTTGTACAAAGTTGGATGTCTGATAAAATATTCATGAAACTTTAACCCAAGAAAAGCGTACAAAGAAATGAAATTTATCAACCTTGCTTACCTTCTTTGTACTTTGATAAAAGGAAGGCAAACTTCTAAGGTCATTGTCGATGTTATAGTATAGGCACTATTGTATGCCACTTGAGTTAACCTTTTAGCATAGTTTACCTATGAAGAAAAGGTTATTAAGTTATAAGTGAATGAAGGAAATAACAAAATAAAAACCTGCCATAAAATCTAAAGGCTACAATGAACAAACTCGTAAAGTATTTGTTACTATTAATCACATTCCGAAAGAATATCTCAGTTACGCTTTACTCTGTTTGTCAAAAAATCCAAATTTCACCTCAATAAACCTACATGTTACAATAACATTTGAAATGCACCAACCATGCTATAAAACTTCTTTGAAGTGAATTAATAAAGGTAAGTGCGAGTCCCGGCCACCGCGGAGACGATACAATGTTATCAGATTGACATTTCTCCTTGCCTCATAGTTCTTGCACGTGCTGCGTAACTTAATTACATAACTATCGTTTAGCCGCAGCATTGCTTATGTAATAGTATTAGTACTCAAAAATGTCAGACGGTATATCTATAGCTGTCAACGGATTTGTATCAACTCGTTAACGGTAATAATTAGTGATTGCGTTACTAATAAAGTTTAAAAGACATACGTTTAAAATTGAGCAGCGATAATGATATAAATAGAGTGATTTAAAAACAGCAACCTTAATAAAAACATATCGAGTCCATTTAATGTTCAATCTTTATCATTTGTAGACGATATTTAACTATCTTATATCTTCGTTTTTGATAATGATTCAACAGCGCATAAGACGAAGAGATGTCTGTTGATATAACAATGGCAATAGTACTCACACAGGTGTGGTCCGCGCTCGCATAACTGGCTATCGGAGCTCGGGTACGAACCTCGCTATACTTATACTCATTACGTCGGAGGGAAGAAAGCAGACACGGCGCAGACTACATACAATGACCGAACAAGAAGTGGGTTAATTGAAGACAACAGCGCCCATCGCCGGCGGCATTCGCCGAGATCATATCTCGGTACAGCTCTAAATTAATATTGTAACTACAACTCATTCGTAATGGCGCGCAAAGCTCTGCTAAACTCGAGTAATGTGTGGCGTGAAGCTGATTTATTTATTTGAATACATTAGTTACTTCAATTACCAGACATTTAAAAAACTAAATTAAAATCAAAGCTGGACGATTGGTAAGTTCACCTTCACACCTGGATTGTATCACAAACTCATGAGAGTACAAATATACCGTTAGGAATTAACAACTTTAATGCTCGGTTTTCTAAACCACTAACAGAAGCACTAATTAGCTTTAAAAGTAATGCTTACCGCCTCTAGGTATAACACGTTCTAAAATAAAACAAGAGCTTGAATACCATTAACAGCAAAAAGATTGCTAGTCATTTCCTAGCGTGAAAGTAAAAAATATGGTCTGACCAATAAATAGTTCAAGCCACTTTCTCCGGTAGACGTGGGGTGTAATACCTCTAGGTATCTGCAGTGCGACATCTCTTACATTGATTTTCGTTCATACTGCGAACCGTTTTATTTTGTTGTAAAGAACTTTTTAATCAAACAAAATTTATCTCTTTGTGCACTTGAAGATTCAATTTAAGACTGATCATATTCTTAATGTGAGAAAAGCGAGAACAAATCCATATGTAACAAACACGGTACAAGTCAATGTCGGCAAATTCAGTTTTTCTCCTAAATCAAATTACTAATTACCACGTATTCAGTAATTTGATTTAGGGAAAAGACTAAACTGTCATCTTTAAGCTTTGACTGTTTTCTTGGAGCTGATTTTTTCTCTACATGACTTACGAGTATAATTATAAAGGAAAGCCCATATAGCGCGCAACCATAGACGGCTTCGTCAGATTTTAATGCATACCGTCACTTGCTGAACAATACACCGTAAACACAATAAGCTAAC
The DNA here is from genome assembly GCA_013186455.1 of Papilio dardanus tibullus. NCBI lineage: Eukaryota > Metazoa > Arthropoda > Insecta > Lepidoptera > Papilionidae > Papilio > Papilio dardanus. The sequence continues at coordinate 317,548 of QDHC01006394.1, forward strand.
GTAATGTGAGGTAAGCGGTACACCGCTTCCTGGCCAATGGACATTAACCGAATACTAAACGCGGCCTCAAACATTAGAAACTCTAGCTGCTGAGCAAAATTGGCACACGAACTTATTCGAAGGTTAAAAATATTGACCAAGATTTATTTGAACTAATGGGTTTTTCACTCTTCTACTACTAGATATGCCTAAATTTACATCTAGGCTATGCACCACAACGCTGAATGACGTTGACTAACGATCGCAAGCCTCAAATGATGAAGGGGTAACACAATACGAGTACGTTACCGCTATAGGGACTCCTATATTTCAGTGGTCCGAATCTAACTTTGAAACTTACGAGTACATACATTAAATCGTGGTCTTGTTAACATACTTCTTATAATAAGACGATCATTTAAAGTAAAGCCGACAATGAAGACGTTTAATCTGTACCTGGCAGTTATATTAGACGGTTGTAAAGAAGTATGTGTGTATGCACATTTATATAGGACGTTTAATTAGTTTTAACACCCACGCAGACGCAACGAAACCAGAGCAAAGTTCAATGTACTTGGATAGTGAAACCCATTCATCAAACTCACAGTTAGATCGGTGGTGCGTCGGCCTGCTTGTCAGAGACAATAGTGGACGTATGACAGTCACGGTTGACGTCATCGTGTAAAAAGTAAATGAGAACGAGCGGCTTCAATTTCTTCGTAGCCGTTTAAGGACCACGAGCACTTTTTATTTAGAACACGTATGTTGAAAGATATTTTGTAATTTTACGTTCGCAGCATTATATTCATAAGCCTATACTTAATTGGAGAACATTTCGGTTGTAATCTTAGAGGTCACAGATTAAAAAAGCAATTGTCCAGTATGTGTACATCTATTTGATTTTTTGGATTTTACAGCAAAAAAGATAAAACACAACTTAATTTTTGGCACACCTATTTCTATTTAGTATAAAAAATTGTCTCCAAATACATTTGTCAGAAGCCATAATTTTTATGACTGCCATAAATGAAGAAAGTTTCAGAGGTTTCTGGGATCGTGATAAGTAAATGGGGATAGTCGAGTGTAATACGGGTTCATTATACCGGTGATAATGACGGCTACAGGAAGGCAGCGCGGGCGGTTCCGGGGAGACGCAGACGAGGCACAGACGGCACTCTAGGGTTCCCACTCCTATATAAATATTTTACTTTATATATTTTCGACGATTGATCATTTAACTGTAAATACGTAAATAATTCTACAAGGATATTGGTGGTGATAATTAAAAATTCATCGCTAACTCAGTCCACGATCGTATTTTTTTTTCTTTAAACATGGAAAATGAATAGGTAATTTTTAAGAAAATTTCCTAAGATTGTTTAGGTACTTTTGTTTTTGGGCACTACTTACTAGAAAGTTTGATAGTTTTACAAAATTAATTAGTTTAAAGAAAATGTAGCGAGTGGCAACCCTAACGCTGACGTCACTGCGCGACACGCCAATTGGGCCAGCGGGTCTATCACGTTTTAGTTCTTTGTCAGTCAATTCATCGTGCTTTGGGAACACTTTTTATGAGTCTGTTATTCTGGTTATTTTCAAACCTATTGTTCGGGGAACGTACGCGAAAGCAATTTGAATTGTTCATTTGATAACATTTTTTAAATATACTGGAATAAACTATCCCTTCCAAACTAATGCTTGTTTGTATGAGAAGCCAGGAGAACATATTTTATTGAAAGACTCATACACGCACACACTAGGGTAACACGATGACCCAAAGTGGGCCTTGGCTTCCAACAAAAAATCTCTCTAAATTTGGCTAAATTTTATTGAAAGACTAAAATATATTAAAAAATACTTAAGCACTTTGATCTTAAGATCTGAATTAAAAATTATATTTTAGTATTGTCTACTGTAAAGTGCAAAAACATTTTATGACATAAATATGACACTATGGCATTTACGATAACAGGGAACATCGTAGGTAGGAAAAGTATCAAATTCACCAAAACTACCGAAAGGTTATCATCGATCTTATATTATACACGTTTTCCTTTTCGATATAAGCGGTTAGGGAACATTTTATGATAAGTAAAGCCGTTTTCTGTACAAGTGTGAACAAAATTAGTACGAGTGCATTGGCTCGGAAGCATTGCGGTTGCCCGCCGTCGGCCAATCTTTAACAGGAAACTGACAAGCGTAAAAGCTGCGTGAAATCAGTAACAAATCTCATTAATAAAAAGAAAAAAGAAAAATAAAAACAGTATATTTTGAATATTATCAACCCATTATTCCTATGCACCACTGTCACATCTGCAGCTAAATACAATGTCATACCAATATTTCTTACATTTCTTGTGTTTAAACATTTGGCATAGCGAAATAGAATACTTCGTTAATTTGTAACCAAATTAAAAATAGAAATAGAATTCTGCTAACCAGTGAGAGATAGAAAATTCGCGTGATAACGAAAACGAGACCGGTATTTGAGGAATTCGAGAGTCGAACAAAAAAGCTGTCGAGTAGCATTTAATGAAGCATCAGCGTTAACTTTAACTGGCGTAGAGTCGTTGGCCTTGGCTGTGAAAAAAATGGCACCGATACCATAACACATAGCGTGCCATTGAGACGGTTGGCCGCCAAGGTCGGAGAGTCAACGTACAGAACAGGAGGCCACCTGTCCACGCTAATAACGATCTATGTATTAATTATTGTGACACGAAATGAAACGATACATTAACTAGGGCTGCTAACGCTATAGTTCAAAATCAACATTTCCATTACCAAGACTAGTAGAGACTAGTAAGTCTAGACACTTTTGAAGA
>QDHC01006394.1:320783-365347 GCA_013186455.1 Papilio dardanus tibullus
GACAGGTCAAAAGACTCGGATGCAGCTGTAACATATATTCCCTATACCTACCAGCAACACTGTGAGCCTGATTGCTGAACCGAAATTAACTAGCATACACGACAATGTTAATATTAGAGATAGCAAATTATATAAGAAATAGGCAAAGTCGTCATAAATTCACGCTTCAGCAACCCTGTCTAAAGATAGTTTTCTGAGCCTCGCAAAACTTGTCGAGAATTCCTAACAAGAATACGAAGAGCCTTCCTTTCCACGTTTAGATAACTTGTTCAACAAATGTATTAAGATAGTATTCAAGAAACATACAACGGAATGTGAAACGAGAATATAAAATTGCAAACGACGCAATTCCAAAGCTGGATAAATAAAACGACGATCAAAGAACTTGAATTATTTGCTCCCGGTCTTTAAAATGACATGACCATACTTCAATATAAAAACGAGACCTTAATATATTTTCAGTTTAGATCAAATTAAATGTTATTTACTACAATAAATGTTAAATTATCCAAAAGACACAGATGTATACAAAAGCTTTAGGATCATATTTTTATACTAGTAAAAGAATACAACAATGTCAGAAAAGTTTTATTTCAGGAAAAAATAATTGCGTCTCCACCAACGGATGAACTACGGAAATAAGTTTTGCTATATTCCATACAAAACTGTCAGTCAACCCATACAGTTTCCTCATAAATGACGTAGTGCTGGTACGATGTTACGTGGAATTCTCTAGGGGCGCACAATGTTGACAATTTTTAAATATAAACACGTAAATACGTAAAAAGAACCATCCTTTTAATGAACAGAACGAATGAACGTTTGTGACAAACGAGTTTTAAGGTACTTGATAGTTTGATGATCATTTGCAAAGAGAACTTACGTACCATCATAGAAAGTATAATATAACAGTTATAGTTAAAAAGGCAGAACACAATATACAAGAAAGACAATATATTCGCAGATTATTTTAAAACTGGCATATCTTATATGCGCATCATAAATTCAGGAAATAAAGTGTCACCGTAAACATTCTTGTGACAATAAAAGCGCAAATTTTACCGTTAATCATTTTGGATCGTTATTTGTAGTCTTTATTTTTGTGGATTAAAGAGATTTATTCGTATATTAATACGCAGTAGAATGGTACTATTGTGTATTTACACCAGAAAATTTTAATCTTAATAGCTTCCAAACCGAGAATTCATTATTGAAGGTGTACTTGAAAAACTGATACGAGCTTTATTTATCGAGTACTGTAAATCCACAGCGATATCTCAAAGACAAATACGAACAGATGGCGCGTAATAAAGATAGTTTTCGATAGGAATTTCGTTGCCACGTAACGTTAGCTCCGTCATGGATGAGTCGCGGCCGAGATGTGATTTACAATAATATTTCCGTAGGCGTTGCGGGCGAATTGTATCTGCTTCCAGAAATGGAAACGAATGTTCCAGAACTTCTTTGTTAGCTTAGGGGCGGGTCGACGTACTATGATTCAGTATGTTCCTATGTATGAAAGTAATGAATAAGCGAGGCGAGCGAGGATGGCTCACTAGGCAGACTTACTAATGTAAGCATTGCAGTTCATAATTAATTCATCCGTTACGTATAAGAGAACTGAGTACGTTTTTAATAAATGATATAATTTCTACACGAGTAGTGAATACTCGCCACACAGGAAGATAATAATCGCATCCTAAGGCAGGTTCATTAAGTGGTAATCACGATATAAATCTAGAGGCGTGGACACGTCGCAAATTTATAGTTGAGATTCTTATATTCAGTATTGTGTCCTAGAAGCATTTGCACAAAATTAACTTTTTGAAAATTGATCGAATTCAAAAGAGTTTGTTGGCAACGATTTTCTTCTTGAATGTGAAAAGCCGAAGTCTTTATCAAAACCTTTTGAAGTATCAGAATAAAGGTAATATTTTGTAACGGACAAAACTGAATAAAACTTCGTTTCAAAGCGATTTCGTTGAGATTAAAGCAACTATCGACTAGGAAAATAAATTCAAAAAGAATTGAATGGTTGAAGAGCAGTCGAATAGTTATGTGGAAAAGCAAACTTTATAACTTTACAGTGGTTTGAAGATGTAAACTCTACGCTTGCAAAAAGTAAAACAGCTATGCTTTTTAATTTAATAAAGTATAAGAAATTTTCTAACATGCCTCTCGTCCTACTTGCACGTGAAGTGCGCTAGGTTCGTTCCCGAGTTCAAGACGCCATCTCGACCGGATTACGTAATGACATTTTTTTTTAAATTTGCAATGTTTATACGGATGCGGACTGGCATCTCGCCAATGGTGCTTTTTAAACGGGCCAATTCATTGGGAGGCTGCTTTATCGTTTGCTGATTGTGAACAGACAGTACCGACCTCGACAAGGTCAAAGAATATTTTGGGAATGTAGCCTATGAAAGTAAACGGCCTCATTTTATAAGGAACATGTTTAAATACACAAGAGAACGGAAGAGATTTCGCTTGTTTGTATTCTTAAAATCGTCAACCCTACATGTAATCCTGGGTGGTCCGTAACGAATCATAGAAGTATAGAAGACTTACATATTTTAACGGAGTGTTATAGCATATAACAAATACTATCATGCATTATGTCCAGTAGTAAAATCAACACACATAACATTTTAAAGTAACGAATAATATAAAATCGCTACAGTATACAATACCATTAATTAAGTAAATATGTTAAATTCTACAAGTATAATGAACACAAACGTTTAATCGAGATTTAAATCACGCGCTTTTTATACAGCTTTTCGTGTTGCCATATTCTTGGAATTCGTGTAAGGCATGATTAATCGTGTAAGGGTATTGTATAATAAGAATGTCACTAGCCGCTTTGACTAGGACCTTGAACTTGACATTCTATATTTGATGAAACATTTCTAGAATGTTCTATATGTATATTGAGGAATAAACATATTCGCAGGCAAACAAGTTTCTATCTAAGTTAAATAACAGCTTTGCTTCGTAAAGGCAGGTAGCGCATCTGTGGTCCCTCTGCTATTCCGGATACTCATGGGCGTCAATGATCATCTCGAAGCTCCAGCTGCTCGTTTAACACTTTTTTATAAAAAAAAATAATACATTAATTTGCTTTTGCTGGATCATAAACCTAGGACATATTGTACAAATAGTTCGACTAGTTAACGAGACCGTAGCACTACATCTAGCGATAGACAAGTTGTACGTCACGCTTCGTCTGAAAATCGAGAATAGCACATTTTTATGTATCCGATTGTTTACACAAATAGTTTCCCCCGCGTTCGCCCCACAGTCCCCGCAGTTTAAAATGAAACCGTCTGATACAATAGCTTCAATTACAACTCGCTTTGCATCGGCGCGTTTCGTAATAACACTAGTTATTATGCAAGTGTTATTGAGAAAAGAGGCTGGAGGCGGAGTCGAAAACCGAAAAGAGAAAGTCCCGACTTCAAAAACTAATAGGCAATACAGTAAAAGCAAATATAATAAATAGCTTTAGTGATTTTTAAGTTCAAGCCTACTATCAATCACATTTCGTTCATTATAAATCTTCAAAGCGCTGCAACTGAGATGAATTACGACTATTTATTATTTTCATTGATATCAAACGGTTTCAACGCCGCCGACGATGTATATGATACAATAAAATAAATGTTTATTAACTATTATGTTGTATTTATGTTTGGATATTATTGGGTGTTTCATAACATACAATCTTTAAAATCATCTCTCACGATTGTATTGTGCTACAGCCTTTCTACGTTTCATTTATTCGTTCCGATACATCGCTGCGCAGGTCGACAATCCATCTGGTGGGTGTGTCGCTACGTATCTGTTTTCATATTTACTTACGTATAATTATAGTTGCCTATTCTGGTAACTTCAACGTTACTTATAGTTCATCATCTCATCCCAACCTTTTAATTATATTGCAACCTATTTTCTGGATAGCGGTTGTTATTACGGTCTTGCTTACATATCATTTATTTAAACATAAATCAACTATAAATTAAACTTTGAATGAAATAATTTTGTCCAATTAAGAAATTAAAGCGCGTAATGGTCGAGACGCGTGTTCGTTAACAGCAGCTTGTTTATCAAGAGGCCGAGTACTTTTGACAGGTCCGGTCTGTGCTCTTCCGGCGCCTCCAATGCCGAGTCTTTGGTACGTTCGACGTATATAATTATCAGGCCGCTTAAAATAGTCCTTATCTCGTCGGCGTTGAGGTCAGACACTGCGTTAGCGCAGCCACAAATGGCTACGATTATAAACCCTATCAGTACTGCGTAGTTTTGGAATACTTATGCGCCTAAATTATTATTTGTCCGTTTTGTTGAGTCATACTAGCTTTGTAGTCGGTTCATTGGCATCTTAGTATGATCCTCGAATATCTAGTTAGTTCCTTATAACGTTCCTTTAGGTTCCTGTACCAAGTTAAACCAAAAGAGTTATTTTCGTGGTGTATTTGGATTAAAATTTATGTACCTAACTTTATACCTAAGTCTGGTAAGACGGCCGAAAAGAGGTTCACTTGAAGGTAAGATTGTATGTTGCAAATTCGTTTAAAAAAACGAACTGCTTAAAATCCTATTAACTATCTCACTACCACAATAATTTATTTGAGTTACTTTTTATTTTTGGCTTTATCATTCATGAGCATTAAGCTCTTATGGGGAACCTACTTGCACCTAACATTTAAGATACATAAACACCCAAGTAAATAATAGAAACAACAGATAATTCCGTATGCGTTAGTCTATAATTTTACGCGGTCCCTATAGGCTCTCTGACATTTATGGTTGCTGTTTCTAAGACCATTCACCAGAATTTACAATTGGTATCTTCAGGGGAAGAGTACTTAAAGTTTTATTGTCGTCGTAACTGCCTTTCGTCATTACTGTACAGAATACGACCACGCATAGGGAAATAGTATAAATAATAAGCCTATGTGGGCCTTTTACCGACTTCCTGTTAAGAAGTGATCACTGATATATGCCCAAAGGAGTCTAGTCTTAAACAATTCAAGTAATCTATATGGATTAATACTTTAAAGGAACAAAAATTAAAAGGAATAAAATAAAACTATGATGTCTGGCGTGAAGGTTACTTTTAGATGCACCAATTAGAAAAGTTTCGCAAAAATGTTTATCTTTGCATATGAGATACGGTTGTGACAAAGCATAGTTACACTTTCATAGCAACCCACAACTAATGCATGTTTACACTTTGTCATAACGCGATAAGATTTAAGTGGTTGCCCCCGTAATCACCGTTAACTAATGTAATGATAAAGAGATGTTATGGCATCCTCTGATAAGGAAATCAATTACTAAAAAAATCGCTTACGAGTGCCGAGCTTCAAATTGAAAATCTCGCAATTTACACATAAATTTCACTCCGCAAACTCCAATAAGCAATTCCCTCGATGGTTAGTTAAAGATATTTAAAAAAGTTTTTTCATCTTACCTCATGCGTTGACTCACTTAATGATACGTATTAAGTGCAATCAGGAAGTGGAAACGAAAATGCTTTAACTGTACAACAAACAAAGCAATTTTCTTGTCTACATTACTGCACCCACAAATCTTCCTTCGAAAATGGCTACACATAACGGGAAGGTCATCAACTAAGATTTGTTTTAAAAAAAAAACAATCAAGTCAATGAGTCAAAGTGATAAAAAGTAAGAGAGTACAATATTAGTCATCGCCGCGTTGTTTGATATAAATCAATATCTATAACATTTCTATGCGACAGTCGCAGAAAGTTGGGAAGTAATGAATGTACAAAGAATATGCTACCTTAACGGAAAGACCTAATCACCGATTTACTATAAATAAAGTTTGTCGGCGAGACAAGACGGTGAAAGCCCGTCTGCCCTTGCGCCTCTAGATTCACAAGAACGCAATTGCACATGCCCGGTAAAACGATTCTATGAATCAATAACTGTAAAAGATCAACAAGCTATTGATATAAAGGCGATACAGCAATCTCTATGATAGAAAAAACGTTAAAGAACAAGTTTATGGAATTGATCTATTGGATAAGTGTGCTTTACAATGTTGCACTTGCAAAACAAATTAAATTGAGGGGTGAGAAATTCGAAACTAAACTATTTATTTGTGGAAGAGAACTTGCTGCTTATTGAGACAAACATTTACTGAACTCTGTATTTATCACTTGCATTGAATGTTATAATTGAAGGTGTCGAATGCATTACAGCTGTGCGCATTCCACGAGCGCGTCATCTTGCGCTCGCGCCGCGCCGGGTAACAAACTTTAATCCCATTAGAAAGTCGTAGATTCGGCTGTGGGCCGATGACCGGCACAGTTCACGAGTCCCGCCCTGTAATTGCGGAATGTACAGCAGCACAGATACAATTAACACAGCCGTTTAATAAAAACATAAATCATTGTGATAATTTAAACATTTTATGAAGATAGATCGACTTCTTCGTGATAGTGAAACTATCCGTTACTAAAATCGAAAACTTGTATTTTTTCTACCTAAGCGTGAGATACGAATTCTAGATAATATTATTTTAGTGAAATTGATGCGAAAAAATCGATTAATGGACATAACGTAAAAAGGTATCAGAAATGATATCCAAATATCACGTACCTAATTTTCGACACAAACTTTATCGTATCTCTTGACTATTTCGCAGTGGTTTCGCGTGGGAATTACCTTATCGTTTGTATAAATCTGATGAAATTCTGGTGGAACAAAACGATTATTATGTTGTCATTTATCGATAAGAAAAATGTAAAAACCTTTGTGTAACTAGACATTGTTAATTCTATACAACATTGTAATTTTCGTGATATTTCCGTTTCTTTTAAAATGCCAATAGTACGTACGTCTCGGATTAATTAAAATAATACCGACTTAATTATGTTGCACGTACAATAACATATGGTAAGCTTGATTTGATTCGTTGCAAGACATCAGTCAAGAAGGTATGATTAGATCGCAACATGACATATCGCAATTACGCATTGGGCAAAGGAGTCGAATCTACGAGTACGTTACAAGCTCATTTTGACAGAAACGCCAACTTGCATAAAAACTGAAGAAATGAGAAATTGTCAAATCTATTTTAATTTACATATCAGAATACAGTATGTTAACGATAGATATAGCATGATTTTAAACATTACATAGACAAGTTAACATCGTGTTTGAATAATCACAATTTAAATTTAAAACAATTTGCTAATGGATGTATTAACTTTCTAATTAATTGAAAATCTAAAAATGATTTAACGTATAAAAAAATCAAAGACTCGACAAACGGATACGCTCTAATGTGGCGTCTAAATAGAAACAAAAAAAAAAGTTTAATTCATCAGAAATGTGTGCTCACATCAGGTATGTCAGACGGCTCGTGAATTCAAACAGGAAATTATAGATGATTTTTGTGCCATCAGCAACCAAAAGAAATGTAGCGAGAGTGAATTTATTCCGTGAACTTTTTTTTACCGACTATAAATAACTGTACTGGGCATTAGAAAAATTAAATAATGCTTATAGAGGTTAATATTTTAGATAGTGTGACGGAGGTTTATATGTGGAGTTTGTTTTATTTAGCCTGAATTCTCACGGACGGTTTTTTACCGCTCTCGCTCTTTACTTAAAGTGTGAAAACACTCTTTTTTCATTCTCCATGCAATAAAAAAGCGTTATGATTTAAACGCCGTCGTATGAATAGGTATAAATGAATTTGTTCTACCTCATCGTTATTTTAGCGCGCGTTAAAAAAGCACCCGTGTAAATGTAGGCCTAGTTAGTCTCATTACATGTGTAGTTACAAATGTAGAGCGAAGCTGCAGATATTTTATTACTGCAAAGCGGGTTGTTTCTTCTCAACAAACACCTAGCTGGCTAATAAATTATTTCCGTTTAGATAAGGCAAAAACCTAAATAACATCATGCAAGCGAGCACGTTTTATAAGGTTAAAGTATATCTACATGAGTTTACTGCTAATATATGCAATGTTTAAATTTAGGAAGGAAAATCAAAAGCGGTAAACGTTTAAAATGCACCCATGCTGCATGTTCAATGATATTTTTCAAAAAACCTTAAACGAGGATGAAAAAAGGTGCAACAATGAAAAGGACATATGCAGTCAAACCTGGATAAGCTATAAACCTCCATAAGCGAGAATCACTCTATGGTCCCGACGAGATACCTCCATAAGCGAGATAAACGGATTAGAGAGAAACCTCTATAAGCGAGACAAATATCGCGGTCCCTTGGACTCTCGCTTAACCAGGTTCGTCTGTAATTATGTTCGATATTGACCATGGATTATTTGCAGTAGAAATATGACATGAAAAAGTAATAAATAAAAGTTTTGTAATAATGCAAATGTGCACTATGTTTCAATCTAATCTTATGATCTTACTATCTACGGCGGTACATCAAAAATTGCATTTAAGGTTTATCATTTCAATATCTACGATTATATAAAATCAGTCATAAAGTTGACTCGAAAATTAATCAATGCGTTAGCGCCACCATTTACCATGTTTAGCAACAATGTAAATCTAAAAATATTACTTTTTGTGTATACTAAGTTTGTAGGTGAAATTATTATGTACTAGCTGTTGTTCACGACTCCGTCCGCGTGGAGTTGAAAAATGCAGCTTATGTTACTCGGAGTTAATGTAGCTTTCTGATAGTGAAAGAATTTTTGAATGCTATCTAGTAGTCCTTGAGTTATTTCAATACACAAAATACAAAGTTTTCCTTTTTGTAATATTAGTATAGATGATGAGAATTTAACGCCTGCAAATAATTGTATATCATAATTAAAACGAATAGTGTAGCATAGGAAACCTGTTAAGTATTTAATCCTTGTTGTAGTTTCGGGCTGGTGGCTCGCAATACTGTCAGCTTTGAACAAGTATTGTTATGCAGTGAGTCAGGCGACACGGCACTACTTCAATACCATACACAATTGCATTAGTAATGCCACTGTTCCAATATTTATTTGACGTGGATCCTCACATTTCTGTAAGTAACATATAAAAATTCTATCATGTAATTAGATCACAACTACTTAACGTAGCAGTAAATAATAAATAGATATAATTTCACCAATGTTTGGTATTTTTGAGTGATAAAGTATCAAAATGGATTATTGCGATTATAATATTAGATACGTAATTAAATAAAATATAATCACAAACGATTGGGATTGTACCAAATATTTTGCATATTCTAAGATATATGAATTTCGCATGAACGTTAAAACTTGTCTCGTATGACCGAACCGCATACTTGCAAGATGAAAATTCCTCACATCGATATTTTTAGTACGATCACCGATATCTAGTGCTAGTGCTAACGCGAGTGAAAATTACGACGTCAATTTCTTTGGGTGCAGCTGTAGGCGTGTTCCTCATTAAGGCGAGAGCTATCGGACTTGTTAACGTGGAATGTGATTATAATGAAACACTATTATATACCACAGCCTATAATTTGTTTTGAATATAAACATATTATATAAATTAAGTATGAACATGATCATACAATTGTTAATTGATTTTAAAAAACATCAAAGTTTACTAAAGCAAAATTTTGTCGGAGACTTTACTACTTTACGGGTTTGCAATCCCGCACTGTAGGATCCCGCAATGTCTTGCGGTTATATATGACAAACAGTATATGCAAACAGCGAAAATACTTTTTCCGTCACAATATTTGTTGGGAAAATAGTAATTAAATAAATAGCTGTATTTGCAATAAAATGTAATACTTTCTATCAACTCTATAAGATTTCACGGTGTACATGATGTCGCGAAACCGACTCAGTGTGTGCAATTCAGAGAAAAACATTAGATTTAATGACTAATCCTTCTTAAACCAGGTTGCTGAGTATATTAAAGCCATAATTTGAATAATTTTTCACCGGCTGAAGCTTAAAGGAGCGAAATCCGTAAGACGCTGCGGGATTGCAAACCCTACTTATTACTGATACCGCGTAAAATTTCCTAAGAATGTGAATAAAACTGTTTAAAGAAAAGTGTTGCACGCCGATTCTTGGTAATGGCAGTCAGCCACCGACACCGGAGTCAAATCCAATTGAAACTCAATGTGATTCCTACGATCGAGTTTCTAAGAAACGTCAAGCCGTATTCAACGAGGGAAGAGTAAAGAATTTCGCGTGGTACGGACTGGTGCGATACCGTGACCTTGCAGAACGCTAAGCTGCCTTAATCTAATCGATGTTATTTATAAAAATAGGGCCCACCGCTAAAATGCCATCGTTCAGGAAATTGCGACTAACTGTCTGATATAATGCCACTTCCTCAATGATTATAGTCATGCTTTTAATGATCTTACTACCCCGTTTATGTTTTCTAAAATTTCATTACGCTTGTCACTTTTGATAAATTTAAATAACTTATGTAATTAAAGTAATCATTACAAATATTGGTAAATGTTACACAGGGAATTTAATGATCGTATTATTCTTACACTCTGTTCTTTTTGCAATTCCAAAGGAGTTAAACATGACTTGACGAGTCCCAACGTAAGACAATAAGCTATAAATCTGGCTACACAATGACAATGTGGGTCGGCGGTGTGCAGCGAGGCTCCCGTTGCGTTAACAACCAAAAAAGGCAATATAACCGTGTCGGATGTAAATGCGATGCATTTCGTATGCACGCGGCCAACGAGGCATCCGATAGTGTCTCGTTTTATGTAAATCTTCATTGATTGTAAATCGGCTCGGATCGAGCGCTAACAGAGCAGATAGTAAGGTGCGCCACGAGGTTGACTCAGTGGCCACTGCGGCCGTTCCAGCTATCGTGCCACTTAGTCATAATGTAACGCATTTTTTGTCTTGTACGTACATTTCTATTTACGTCTCTAAACTTGTGACTCTTTTTTTAAAATTTTGGCATTTGTTTGGGGGATAAGATAAAATATTATGAATTAAATAAGTAATTTTAAAATAATTACAACACTTTATTTTTCGTTTTAATGCAACCATTATGTTTTCTTGTTCAATATTTAATCGCCACTTTCATATACGCTCAGTTTCTGACCAGTTAACTGAACCGCACAATCAATCTGAATGAGTTATTATAATTTTTAAACTTGAAAACTGTTAGTACGTTCACAGTCTGCCGATTCCATTTACGATAGACTTTTTTGCGACGCTGCGGAATACTTGCTGGTAATTTGATCGTCTAAAAATAGACGTCAATAGCTGAACTGAACACTTTCTATTTACCAAGTTAATATCATGTCAGTTTTTACGGTCTGATCTGATGTGAACGGGGAGAGCCGTAGTGGGGAGCAGAGGGGGCAATGAACTTGGCGAACCGCTGCGAAAGCAAAAAGAAGCCGCACTGGGTCAACAGGTAAGGTAAATTTATTTTTAAATTGCGATGTCCTTTCTTATGCGAACTTTTGATATTTACAATCGGTCGCATCTGGTTATTACTAATTAATTTACGAAACTGGCTTTTTCGCGGTTAACTTTTTATTAATGGCTACAACTTTTTTCTTGATTATAGCTGTTCATTGCTGGACGCAGGACTGCCCCTTGAAATACTGCGTACCTACAAGTATCCTCATCCGATGCATTTTTTAAAACACCTATGTTAATACTTTTTTGGTATTTTATAAAGGTACTGAAGAAATGTGTTAAAGATCGTCAACGGTTTTGGTGTAATTCCTTAAAAAGTTATGGCGAGGTGCACTTAGTCTGAAACGCGATACAGTTGGCCTTTACAAGACAAACAGTGGCAGTCAGCCACAAATAAAATTTAAACATTTTAACTTCACATGCAATTCGTTGCAGTTCTTTTTTATTCACTTTAAGTAGTCTGAAAGTTGTTTATGTAATTCAATTGAAGTTTAATGAACTCAACATTTTTGAAACTAGTTTTTTAAGTGTACGGAGAAAATTAAGCTAAGTATTATGTATTAGATGTAAGAGATCTTTCTTGTAAAAGATACTTTAGAAGGTAAAACATTATGTACACTCTTATTTGATCTACTCAACTCATCAAAAACTCGATTAATTGGACTCGCGCTCAAAAAATTATTAGAACGTACCCAAGTCTATTGTTTGTGACACAATATGAGAACCTGGTACACTTTGAACTAGATCGCGACGAATTGGGACAAGAGGCAAATGGGTTAATAGTTTCATAGGACTTTATAATGCAAATATTAAATTCCTAAGATCAATAGAAAACTGCTCTACTACAATGTAGCATTGTTGAGTATATGTAGATATCTAGTTTGAAATTGCTTCGATACTATCACGAATATCGTTGGTTTTATTAAGGACTGAATACCCAAGGACCAGGATGTATTCTCTTAGATCGTACGGCTCCCTAGCATCGTAGTTGACGCCCACCGTGGGGTTTTAGTCGGTGTAATACCGATATAACCACTCTTGTCCCCGCAAGGGTGGTATGCGTTTGACATTTTCCCCAGGATAAAAATGGATGCATTCTCTTAAAATTGATTCTACCAGCAAGCTTTTGCAAAACCAGAAACATAGTTAAGAAATTTACGATTTACATGTAATATTCAAAATGTTAGGCTTGTGGCGTGTGGCAGTACGCCAGTGTGGTAAGCGCCGGCGATGAATCCGTGCCATATTCTGTGCGTCGCCGGCCGCTCGTAATCGGATGTTGCAGCCGACGGCTGGCGTGCGTCACTAATACACCACAACGCAATTTCTACGGCTTCGACGTCACTCACTTTACTCTCGGTTGTTAGAAACGTGTCACAGTCGACATTCGATTTACCTATCGCATGCGCCGCGTGCGATTAGTCCCGCAAGGTATTTGATGTCATCGCTCTAAAAAACAACGTGTGCATTTTTTGAGCCCTTATTTTAATCTTGTAAGTCCTGATGCATTCAATAAAACGTTGATACATTCTAATAGTTGCGTTTATATAGAATTATATAGTTATAAATCTTTCACACTGAAATATTTCCAATCGCTCCGTGCATAACCAGTCGGATCTAGTTAAACTAAATCCGTGCAAGACAGTCAGCACGATCGACCGAATACTTAAACACTTAGCTCAATGTACAGATTAAAATCGCTGATATTCTCAGCCGTTTGCAGTCGTATCGAATCGCGATATTGTGTATTTTCGTGCAAATAAAGAATTCCGCATTCATAAAAAGCACATTGACTCGCTTCCGGCTCGTACATTTAATTATATTTTTGCTTTCTCCTTAATACGACGCCCTTCGAATATATGAAAGTAAAAATATCTTATAATATTCGCACACATTTAATATTAACTAGATAAACAATTTATTAATATGAAAATTTACGCAATTATGAGTATTAAAACGCCCTTCATAAACCAGAAATAATTACACTAAATACTGACTATGAAAAGAAACATTAATAAAGATATGCAAGTATGTTCAGCACTCGTATCTCGAAACCCTCTCACAATGTTGTAGGTCAACAAACTTGGTGCTTTATCAAGAGCCGTACGAACGTTTGCCTAGTTTAGTTAGAACTCTTGCGCCGATAATAACTTCACTATAATCATGCTCCCTTTAACTTATCGTCACTCCTACGCTTCCTATTTCTTTGTTTAGTATATTTATTACCCCGTAACAATTACTCGTACATATTACTTTTAACCTAATAATTATTAAGCATGCACTTTTTAATTATCATTTAGCGTGCTTTATTTAGGTATGTTTCAAAAACAATTAAGCAATGAGTGCTCTCTATATGAAGATACAACGACTGTTGTCTAGAGACTGAATGCACGAGGAAATGTGCCAATTTCCTATTCAACTACAAGCCTTATTTGCACATTTTGCAATTTAAATATAAGCCCAAATATTCTAAACTGAACTGTCACATGCAATATTTATCATATAATATCTTAAATTCTTAAAACATTAGTAATAGAGAAAGTAAATAAATAAAAATCTGCAGTAGGTAAAAGTAAAATCAGTACCTATCTACAACCAATTAAAATTATTGTAAGATTTTTTTTATTATTTATTTTAATTTAATCATGTGGCAGCAGTAAAAGTTAAAATGCAAGTTTTGTGATGTTAATGTTTTTGTACAAATATTTAACGAGATGAAAGTTTCAATCTACATTCAATTTCAACAGCTGTTTGCAAAATTCTCAATCAGAATTTTTGAACTATTGACAGACGAATCATTCGCGTAGCTATCTATACTAGTATAATAAAGAGAGAAAATTTTGTATGTATTGAAATAACTCAAGCACTACCAGGCCGATATCAAAAATTCTTTCACCATTAGAAAGCTACATTATTCCCGAGTAAGATAGGCATGTAGTAACATAGGCTTTATTTAATTCCACGCGGACGAAGTCGCGCACAACAGCTAGTATAATATAAAACAATATTTACAGAATTTTATTCAATTTCCAAATAACAAGCAAAAGAACTTACACCGACTTTTCTGAGTTCAATTTTAAGCAAAAGAAATAAAAATTATGTCGCGGAAGATAAAATATAACAGGCATTAGATTTCTGTCAGTCAAGGGACATAAAGTTAGTTGAGGTACTTGAATAATAAATACTGCTTTAAATGGATGCAATTGCAGATGTCTATGGGCAGCGGTCGCTTCGCTTTTTCAGCAAATGCAGGTGATCCCTTGCTCGTTTGCCACTTTATAATATAAAAAAAGGATGCAGGAAATTTATACTGTTCAATTCACAATTAGTACAGGTTCTTTAAATACAAGAGGTTGATAAAAGTAAATTCTTCTTACAATATGTTGAAGCAATATTTACATAGTATTCATTTTAAGTTTCTATATATTATTTTATTATGTCGTTAGTATTTCGTGATGGGCGTGGCCTTTCTTGTCGTTGCTTGGCCTTTCGCGATATAACCAGTTATAACATTACCATTTCCTTCGAAGGCGTATCTCAATTGTATAATATTTAATTAGTTTAGTAAATTTTACGAGGTATTTTATAAATATATTTGTCTTAGTTCAATAATTATGCTACTAATGCGTTAATTTTATATGCAATTATACTTTAATTAGTTCGTAAACACGTATCGATAGTGTTAACAATCAAATCAAAGTTTACAGCTGTTGACTCCCACAATGGCTTTACAATTTTAGTCTATATCGATCATTTTAAGAGACAGAATTGTAAATGTCCTTGTTATTCTTGAGAAAGCTATAATGACTTATTGTAGAGTACAATGACAACATTATGATAGTTCAAATTAGACAGATAATTGTATAAATAGCTCCCTATTACTAAGTACGAACAACAGGACAAAGAATGATAAAGGGGTGTGTATTATTAGATGCACGGCGGGTACAGAGGTCAACGCGCGATGCAGCGCCCTGCGACCAATAGTCCTCTTTGTACTCTAATTACGTTCCGTTATTTAATTAATGAATCGCAAGACTTATTCTCGGTCCAACAGATAACGCGTATCGACGCGTTTATCCTCATATAAACTGTCGAGAAAGAGTTAATTATAGACATTGTTTTTAATAGAATGTTCCGGCCGGTTGATCGAATACTATCATCTGTAACATTTGAACTCTTCAAAAATTGAAAATAATATACAAAGATTTTTTTATCATTGCTTGTGGGAAACAGTTAATAACCTATAGATTAAAATAAAAGAGTAATAAACAATGTAATTAACTTTTATTGTTAATTTATCGATTAAATATATCAAAGGTTAAAATTATTTAAAAATATATCAAAGTAGCTGTCGCCCCCGAAACCGTCCTTGCAGAATTTAAAAGAAACATAGAAGCCTATGAGTTCATCCATACTTTGTTCTATATCTGAGGAAAATTTCATCGAGATCCGTTAAGCCGCTTTGGAGATATCTACAAACAACTATTCATTCAACCATCCATCAAACTTTCACATTTATAATATTAAGATAGCGTGGGATCATTATTTTTCAGCACCGAAATCATTAGCTAGAAAATACAGAGGCAATGAGACTTCTATAGTAAATGAGTCGCAATAAGGATAGTGGTTGATAATATAGCATTATCAGTTAACGAACCGTGATATCGATTTATTAGAAACATATACCAAGTATACATTTGTTCGCAAGTTTCACGCTTACCAGTAAAAGTTTGCCTCATACATATTACACAAAAAGACTTGCGAAGACGAGACACGACGTCACCCGAGCACACGCTTTATTGTAAACAGTTTGTTTACATTGAATTGAAATTTAAAAGATATTGTTTGCGCCAAATTTTGCAAGCATATGTATGAATACGAAGTCAGTTGGTAGCGAAGGTCGCAATCTAATTAGTGGCGTGGAAACACGCTCGGTATGCGAGCCGAGATCCTCGGCTCATCGGCCTATTAAAGAGATCATTATTAGCACGAATTCGCGAACCGTGGCGTTATTAAACAAAATACACTGAAAATTCTCGCATACTGTCATTCCAGAATATTCCATAATAACAAAGACTTGCTGTTTGGTCTGTTGAACGAAATTCACCTTTTAATTGCCACAAAATTAACATGGTAAAAGGAAAAATATGTGGTGCATATGCATACATGATGAGTCTTAGAATAGAATAGCTTGATCCCCAAATTCGCGTTTTAGAAAATGTATTATATTAGTTTAAACAAATTGATATTTTTATATAACGAATGTGGAATAAATCATAAAGTTTTTCAGCGAATCCAGGCGACCGCTTGCTCGTTTGCCACTTTGTAATATAAAGAAGTAACTTCTGTAGGTTTCGAGTCTAAAGAATCACAGGTGAGTTCAACGCTCACGTATGACTCAGTCTAAAACATTTTATTACTCGTTCGTAATCGACACGAGGATCATTAACAAAATGATGTAAGGCAACAAGCATGGCAGTTTTATGACCAATTTAATTACTGACAGATAAGGAATAGAACTAGATATACAAACGCGTACCATCAAGAAAAAGTTTGAATTAAATTTAATAAGGAATTCTGACAGAACCGTATGCAATTACTTGAATAATTAAAATATATTACGTCGTTCGAATAATTTTTAAATAACTACGTATTCGTAGTTCCGCGTTCATATAAACATTCGATGTCCTTGTATAAAACGATAATAATTACAAAAAAATCCTTCAACCAAAAAATCACCGTTTACTATTGCGTCGCAAAGTTAGTGTAAATAGTACGGTTACATAGTTGATTATAACACGATGTATGACACGAGTTCCATAACGCAAAGACAAAAATACTTGCAGACAAATATTACTGGTGTCCATGAAATTTATCGAATATGGGATATTCAGAATTTTATTTATTACACTTTGTATCAATTTTTTGTAAAGAATATTACTCATGATAAGATCAATATCAAAAGATTATGGTGTAAAATAAAACATTGCATTAATTGCAAAATTAAATCAAAACGCTCCTAGTTTTAATAATTTATCTTTTCAGGAATTTGTTTAGGAATAATTATAAATTATCGGCCTAATATCGAAACGTGTCACATCTGAGATTGATTTATACAACGAATTGTCTAAATAAAAACCGTATTCTTGGTGACTGTATTTTTTTTTAATTCTATTTCGTCCTTGACAGGCGCTGCAAGTCACGCACCGTCATACCGTACTCGTTTGTTTGACAACAAACTACTTCACATTCAGAATCATAATAAAAGCTTTGTTAAAACTATAATAAAAAAATGAAACTTATCATGTTTATTAATTACTAGCTGTTGTGCGCGACTTTGTCTGCGTGGATTTAAATATTATAGCCTATGTTACTAGGGGATAATGTAGCTTTCCAATAGTGAAAGAATTTTTGAAATCGGCTAAATACTTCTTGAGTTATTTCAATAGAATCAAAAATACAAAAATACAAAGTTTCTCTCTTTATAATATTAGTATAGAAGTAACTAAACACTATGAAATCCAGTAGATCATATTAAACCTGAATAAGATTATGCATTCGAACGAGTCCAATAAAATAACTTTCCACGCCATAGTCCTTCACATTTGGATCTGGATAACGGATTATTTAGATAACATTAAATTATTTTAATTTGTGCATATTTAATCCTTTACAAGTCGTAAACATAAACGTCCTAAAAATAATTTAAAATGATAAAATAATTTACTTTTCCTTACAAATTCAAAGTGCGTTGGCCGTCAGCTTTCATACTAATGTTATGTTGGACACGAAGTGCATGAATAAGATGCACGATGCATCGATTAATTAAAATTGACTAATTAGATAATTAGACGCTTTGAATTGGAACTAATTGTAAGTGCAACGGAACAATGCATTCTTCATTCAAATTAATGTAATTCAATAATATCGTTAAATGTTGTTTATTAATAAATTTAATAGCAGTTAGTCCTTTTTCATTAACTATTACATTGCCTAAACTAAACATAAGAGAGATGAATAGTTGGAGTACTTCCAATCGGCGCACATTTCTTTAGCAAAATTACTGCGCATTGGTTTGCGAGGTAAAGAGGGCAAACTTAGTAAGCTTTTGGCATGCAAGATTTTGTATGAGTTTCATACAAACTTTTTTAATATGCAGGAACCATTTTGAAATAAAAAAAACGTTGAATTCGTAATAAGATTGGTAACCGTCGCGAAGATCATTCTTGGAACAGCCAACATTCGAAGCATAGACCTTATCAAATTCAAGTTTATAGTAAACGATAAACCAATATGATTTATAGTGTCGATCATAATTATTTTATCTGTAATTGATAGGGTTCATTATGTCACAATCAGTTATAGTACAAATGTTAACCATCAGGAAACAATAGGCCATTGAAAGCTATTCAAGAATTCTTTAACTCCTCAGTCTTGAGGATAAAAAAATGTCAATGAAAAATCATAAAATCCAGTCAAAGTAAGATTACTTAGGCAACGATTTCAATAACATTGTATTGTAGTGTATAGACAAGACCGAAGCTAAAATCTTTTAATCTTCGTCATGATCAATTTGATTCTTAAAAAGTATATCTACTCACGTGTAATAACACTGCATCCTTTTGTAAATGACACTGCGCACCGTAATAACAGGTATACACGATAAGTTGTTAAACTATAAAGCACGGGCATTACTAAATGCATATATCGGCTGTACAGTGTGATGCATACTGCGATCAGCAGGGAATGGAGGGCTCAAGTTTCGCGACCTTCCGTTCTCGACTCGATTACCACCGACGCCGGCGCTGGCTGGCGCCGTCGTGGGCCCTTCGCGTTAGGACATCGTGACTCGATTACTGACTGCCTATACGTGATTATAATATTGGCTAATGAACGAAATCAGCCAATACAAAAGTTTAGTAAAATAATTAGTATAGATCCATTCTTATATAAAATTATGGTCTTTAAGTTTTACTATAGACCAACGTGTATGTATAGATTTGGAAGAAAGGAAATAGTGTGTTAAGACCGTGCTCTCTGCCTACACTTTTGGAATAAGTTGTTGTAACTACTTTTTAGACGTAAGCCTTTCAGATGTTTGATATTCAGTTTAGTACTTAAAGTTCAGTTTAGTATTTAAAGTTTAAAATAAATAAATAAAGATTAAATCATTCGTTCAAGACAGTCTGAACTACAGAGTCAGTTGCGACTAGATAATAAAATAGATAAAAGCGTCTGGTTGAAGTCTATGAACAGCTATTTTGAGGATAAAAAGCGAGCAAGGAGATCGCAGCCGATTCGAACTCTTTAGTAGTGTTTCGGAGTGCGATGCGCGTGAGTCACCGGGCGCTGCCCGTGTCAACCGCCTATTTACGTCGCAGGACGAAGCGCAAATAAACAGCATCAAAGGAACTCCGAATACCAGCCGCTGCGTTGGTGCGAAGCGCCTTAACGAGACGAAAACAACCTCCATTGTCTACAGATGCGCTATTTTTGCGGGCAGATTCACAGCCCGTCGCCTGATGCTGTTGCTAAGCAAACTGGCCAACACGTCTTCATAAGGATTCAATCTACTTTTATTCCAAGTCATTTTATGTACTACATAAGTACATACATAGCGCGTAAAACATATAACCGCTGTATTTACTGAACATTATGTTTAATTATATATTATAATTATATTAATTTAGTCGTATAACCAAAAAAAGGGTAAAGAAACAAATAAAAACTTACCTTTCATCTTCGGGCGGTGGGGCGGGCTGCGGCTCGTCCTTGCTGTCGCCGGGATCGGCGGGCTGCAGGCCCTCGGCCGCCGGCTCGGGAGCACCACTTTCACACGCATTCACATTCACATTGCTCATCACCGCGCTACTGATCGCATGCGACACCGCACTCACGGGACTACCGAAGCCCTGGCTGTCGAGACCGGCCTGCGCGCTGTTGGCCACGTACGCGGTCGAGCTAACTGGCATCGAGACGACTGGCGAGTTGGTGCCAGACACGCTCGCCTCCACCGGCGCCACGCTGCTCTGCGACATGACCGGCACCACGCCCCCGTAGCCCAGCCCCATGCTGGTCTGCGACTGCACCACGTTCGCGTGCACGCCGCCGCCCATGCCCACCGGCATCGTCTGTTGCATAGACATCGGAATGTTCTGGTGCGCCATCGACACTTGCGGCACGGCCTGGCCAGGCACGTACTGCATCTGCGCCTGTCCGCCGGCCACCTGCTGCTGCAGCATGTTCTGTTGCTGCCCCATGTGCTGGCCCACGGGCATCTGCTGCCCGACGTTGGCCGGTTGCATGAATATAGGATCTGAGGCGGGTATCTGCATGCTCGGCTGATTCCCGTCCAGTGTCATCTGAATATTCTGCGGCGGCGGCGCCATCATCTGTAAGTTCCCTTGTGGCACTGAACCTTGTTGGGGTGCCATAGAGTGCACCGCAGGCTGCTGTTGTTGGCCGGCCAGACTTTGGAGATTCGCAGGCAAAGTAGAGCCTTGTGGCTGAGTGGCCATCGATTGTAGGTTTGTCGGAAGAGTGGCACCTTGTTGTGATGTAACAATACTTGAGAGCACCTCTTGAGGCATAGTCTGTCCCTGTTGGGTCATCTGAGATTGTTGTGTGTGATACTGAGGGACAGTATGTTGTGCTTGAACCATTGGCTGTTGTGATGATGCCATACTAGCCGTTATCATGGTCTGTGCATTTGATTGCTGGTTTACTCCTTGATTGTACTGAGGCTGAACGCCTGCCATAGCTTGTGGTTGCATTTGGGGATGCATCCCGGGAACCACCGACTGCTGAGGTTGGCTAGGAAGTTGGTGTAATTGTGGTTGCATTTGTTGAATTTGTTGATTCGGTGCACTTAACTGTGTGGGTAATTGCATTTGTTGAATATGGTTAGGTATTTGTTGATTTTGAAGTGCTTGAATTTGGGCCTGACTAGGCATGTGCTGCAACTGAGCCTGTTGAGGGCCCAACGATTGCTGGCCTTGCAGATGATGACCCCCTCCCATGTTAGGCATCTGAGCTTGTTGCATCTGATGTAATTGTTGGGGGTTCGGCTGCCCCTGTATTGGCTGCATTTGTATTTGTTGCATCTGTGGCTGCTGTCCGGCTACTTGGCCCATCTGGCCCTGATTAGGTAAACCTTGCATCTGTGGTATTTGTTGCTGAATTTGTTGCATATTAGTTATCTGGGCCTGTGGAATATGTTGATTGATTTGTTGCATTTGTTGGTTGGGTATCTGCTGCATCTGTTGGGGCATTTGTTGGTGCATAGGAATTTGTTGAATAGCTATACCTTGTGATTGGGCAATAACCTGTTGCAATTGATGCTGAGGAAAACTTTGTGGTATTTGCTGCACTTGTTGTTGTGATGCAGATTGATGACTCTGTTGGGCACCTTGCATTGTTATGTGGGCCATACTTTGAGGATGCTGTTGCGGGACTTGTTGGTTTGCCATGTTCTGTGTAGGCATTTGTTGGGGCATTTCCATAGGTGGAGACTGCACGGACACAGATTGATTGACAGGCATTTGTTGTTGCATGTTGATGGGCTGAGTAAGGGATTGGCCGGGGGAAGCAATGGGAAACTGTTTCTGCACACTTTGATCAATCTGCTGTATTGCCGGTGCACTTACTTGGAGATCTTTAGGCCCTTTGCTTGTCAGATCATTGCACATTTCATCATGCTGACTATCATTAATAACAACCCCGCTGTCCGGAGCCTGCAACGAGTTAGTATCATTTACATCCAAGTTGTTGTTTAATGTAATAGGTGCATTTTGTTGTGTACTCGTATGATCCAAATAATCCATACACATCCATCTTCCTCTTCTAAATGGCTCGGTGCTTTCTATTTTCACAACTTTGAACCGTTCATTTCTGACATGTTCTTGTATCTCTTTCATCCCTTCGGGTGGCTTCACATTACCAATTAAGTTGATAATGCTCCCCGCTCCGGCGTTGGTAACACTGACGTGCATGTCATTCACTTCCGTGTTATTACTATTTGGCACTGCACCTCCGATTTGATTAGTGTTGTTGTCCTGGCCCACAATAGCGAGACCGTACTGCGAGCTAGTCGGTATGACAGGCGCACAACCTAGGGAAGCACTGGACGCGTTGTAAAACACATCGTCTTTCGAGAATGTATCTTCAGAATAGCTCGGCGTCTCATTCTCGATGTCGGTCACCCTTGAGATGTCATCGGTGTGAGATTCATCTAGATCGTCTGCGGAGTCTTCTCCCGCATCAGTGCTCACCCGAGAGCCAACGGTCACACTGGTGATCTGAAAGGAAGATATTTTCCTCGGGTTATGGCCGGATTGAAGACTTGTCGGGTGACTCACTCCTTTCTCTGACTCGTTCAGACGAAGAGATTCGCTTGTCGTACGATGGACAACGTTGTTATACTTGTTTTTTTCACTAGTTTTATGTGACTTTTGAATCAGATTGTCAGCCATTATGCCGTCCGACTCGAATGACTACCTAAAGAAAATTTCACTGTTTATTGGCCTCTGAGACATTTGATAGACTTTTCAATCACAAAATCATATTTAGTATGAAACTCTTGTACACTCACAATTTCACAAACACAGTAATTTAACTATCAATGTTCTTAAAAACCATTAGTAAACACACACAGATGTGAACATCTTTCAGACGGCAGCAACATGGCGGCCATTTATGCGCAATGCATTATGGTTGACAATTTGCAGTAGATTATAGACAGCGTAGACCTACTTTTGATAGTCTTACTCTATGGTCACTAGATGTCAGTAGCAGTGAAAAAATTAATTTAACTAAAAATAAAGTAATCTAAAATGATAACATTAAACATTTTAACTGAAAAATAATAGCCATATATTATTATTATCTCATTTGCATTAAATAATGTGAAGACATATAATTTATGAATTTTTGGCAAATTTTTTAAGAGACGTAAAATTATTTGTACAAGACAGGCCCAGATTTAAGTTTAAATCTCAGAGAAAATCAACTTTGTAGTGTAAATTATAATAAGTAAAACATTTACTTACGTTGCGATGCTTTGGCTCTCTTCTAACTTTTAAAATTATTTATGTAAGACCTATTGCGATTCATTCCCTTTTTTAAATTTATCGAAAAGTATCAGATTAAAATTAACAGTTTTTTATAATTATACGTTATTTACAAGCAATATTACCTACAAAATCTCCTAATACACTAATTAAATCTTGTCTATGGCAATAAAATTACTTTAAAAGTTGTCAAACTTTGAGCTAGATGGCGGAAATAACAGGGGACAAAAAGCTTGACTACTTGCAGCTTTTTGTTCATAGGTGGCGCTTTTTTTCATTATAGATTGAGAAAATTTAATAAATATTTGAGAATATAAGACTTAATTTTATCATACATATGTTTATTATATTTAGGTATATTTAGTAATAGTTATTATATTTAGAGTACCAAGAGTTTGAATCACACAGCTGCAAACTGTTCTGTTCGATTCTGAGTGTAATATAAGCCCTTATGTTTTATTATGCTTTTTAATATAGTTGTGTAAATATATTTACTTGCATATTAACTTCTCAAATAAGATAGGAAGGACCGGGAAAAAGTTTTCCTGAATGCGAACATGCATAAGTCCTTCGTTTTTAAGCGATTTCCGAAAAGAACGACGTTCTCAATTCGTCTGTATGGTTTTTTAGAGCTATTCCTATTAGGTTTATTTTTAATCTAAAATGATAGACATAAAAAATCAAAGCTACTCACAAGAGAAGGTGCTAGCAAGTGTCGCGCTAATTCGCAATCGGCGGCTCCAAAGATAGTACTAAAGCCTATGCCGAGAGCGCCCTGTCCCCAGCTATTATCCGCAAGGTCTTCAAATCGCCAGCCGATTTAGCCAACATCCCAACCAATCGCCGTGACACTTCTTAAACGAAGGTAATTTGCTATTATTTGTAAATTGGCCCGTCGCGTCCGCCACGAGCTGGAGGAGCGCAGTCGGCCGGGAGCTCGGAGCCCGGTTCCTTCCTTGGCTCTCCCGACGCCGCGCTCCTAAGCCCCGTGTAAATAATCGTCACACCTCCAGTGCGCCGGTGACGAGCCGAGCCGTGCGCCTGCGCCAGTCGATTAGATAAGCTCCACTGACCAACTCGTCACCAATTAACATGTGAGTCTCGCGGACATGGCCAAATCCGACGACGATTTCAAAAAATATAGCGAAGAAGATCAAAACATGGACGAAGAGAATGACGAGTCGATAGGATGCATCCGTCGGTTCATTTTGGGGTTGCGGATCAATCCCAACTTAGTTATGTTAAAAGTGACATTATTTGTGATGTACGGAGCGACCGCATCGCTCCTACCCTATTTGACTATACACATGCAAAGCATAGGACTAACTGTGCCTGAAATATCGTTTGTGTATTTAGCATTACCATTTACAACGTTTCTTAGTCCGCCCATAACAGGTTAGTAATAAATCTGACCGAAGAGTACGTTAGCTGAGTGTTCTGCTAAAAGATTTGGTCTACTAATCGATTATTTTTAGGATTTTTAGTGGATCGTTTTGGGGAATACAAGCCGGTCGTGATCACTGCGTTAATATTGAACGCGGCTTTTCATCATTCGTTGTTGTTGATACCGCATCAGGAGACACCGGGGATCATGCCGTCGGCGTACGTCATGCGACATCCCATCAAACGGAGCGTTGAGGTACATAAACTATGGCAGCAGTTGTTTCAAAATCTCCATTAAAGAATTGGCCGTCGCCACGTAGTCCAGAATTAAGTCGTCCTCTAAGAATTTGAGTAAATCGTTCTCATCCGGCGTCAGGACGGATTAACTAGTGTCATAACGGTACTCTCTGAATTAATTAAGAGAATTAAGAAATTTATGCAGATTAAATGAAACGATTTAGTGCAATCCTATATACATAAAGATAATTTTCACCCATGTTTAAAAGTACATCTCGATATCAGCTATTGAATAATATTGTTAGGGTAAATAAGCTAAAATAATTATGTTAAGTATAGTTTTTCCACACTTTTCTGAAGATTTGGTGGAGTCCGTGTCCCAGCAGAGAATGTCCAGATGAAGACGAGCAAGTGGATTTCGTGCTGGACAGATGTGTGGACCACTGCATGCTGTCTAGACCCACCGAGAGTCCAACCAATGATCCCTCAGACGACGAAGATGACTTAGATTTCCATATCAGTCATAAGATTAAACCACCGAATTTGTCTAACGCCAGGTGAATGCTAAAACAAAAGCCTTATGTTCATATTTCCTTTAGCCTAATATTTATAAGCTTTAATATTTGTTTCTTATTTCACTTTTTAACGTAGTTAAATTAATTGTACACTTTTTCTTAGTTTCTTGAATATGACCGACAACGACGAAGATTACAATGACGCTGCTTTCTTTTTGATCGAAGTTCATGATGACTTGGGTGAACCCAAAGAACAACTTGGAATAGAAATGGAACGGGTTCGTTTGCCAAACATTTTAACGTGAAGATGAATTAAGAAGATGTAAGCTGTTAAATCCTGTTTCATTCGTTTTAGGATGACAATGACACAGTAACGGATTTCCGATCTAGATTCGGCGAGAAACTATTAATAGCGCAAGGGATAAATATAACTGCGCTCGATAAAGAGGATCTTAGATGCGGGGGTCTTGTGATGCTGCACAATATGACCAAACTATCGCAACAACGACTTGAATCACTTTCAGCTGACTGCATGGTTCAAAAGTGTGATTTTAGGTATCTGAATACAATATTATACATGTAAACATAAGTATTTATGTGTCTTAAGTGCTTACTTATTTTTTTTATTACAGGAAAGGTGGTCCAGAAATTTGTCCACCTGATTATAAAGAGAGCGACGACAAAACGTTCTATATTTACTTTATCCTGAGGTTTATGGGTACGATCATGCTCTCAGCCGGCGTCACCATAATGGATCCCATCGCTTTGACGATGATTCAGAAATACGGCGGCGACTTTGGCAGGGAACGTTTGTTTTCTAGCATTGGAATGGCAATATTTTCTCCTATCACGGGCATGCTTATAGATATGAGGAGCAAACAAGTCGGTGTGTAGTCGAATCTTATAATCGTTATCTTTAATGTCAATACAACACAGTGAATGTTTACATCGGTCTGTTGCAGGTTACACAGACTACTCAGCTGCTTTTTACACTTACGACGTTCTGCTTCTGATATCGGCAGTAACCGTCGCTGTAATGCCTCTCGGTGCAAAGCTACCTGCTGATAATTTATTACACGATTTAGTTAACATCATCAAAATGCCTCATATTATTTTATTCATATTTTTCCTATTCGCTTTAGGAAATTTTTGGGGTTTCATTGAATCTTACTTATTTTTATATCTAAAAGAATTGGGTGCACCGAATTTCTTACTTGGTAAGTATTTAAAAATATTTATTCTAGGTTTAATGTCATAGTCGTTAAGTGTTCTCTCATAATTTATTTAGTATGAGAAATCTACACTAAGGGTGTCTCTAAAAGATTAACTAACCTAAGTATGTCATTAAGAAGCATTCTTCAATGTTGAAACGCTTAAACGTAAAATACCCGACACTAATAGGTAAAATGATAGGTTGATTAGTTTGTCCGTGCATTATGTGAAGATCGTCTAATGTCCAGGAATAACCGTGACCGTGGGCACGCTTAGCAGCATCCCGTTCCTGTACGGCGCGGACGCCATCACCGCCCGCATCGGCCACGTCAATGTCATCATCGTCGCGTTCTTTTCCCACGCTGCTAGGCTCGTTGGATACTCATTTATCGAGTAAGTATTTAACATCACTTATATGTTCTACTACATAACTAATTTTCACATTGTCCATTATTGCGTTGTCCGACTTACCGGCACATAATGTTTTTAGCATTTATCTACCATTGTGACCATTTTTGGTCTAAACGGCTTATCCGGTTTTGAAGTTTATGGACTTATTGAAATCGTATCCTTTCCATGTCTTACGAGTATTATGTTTTAGGACTTCTGGTCTATATGGCTGTATAGGTGATCTTCTGTGCTGATTGTTATTACAGATATTAATGGTATAAAGTTATAAATAAGCATGCGTCTGCAGCCTACACAATCATATAACATTTAACGACATAACAATAGCCTACTTATCAGATATGAGACACAATGTTCTTTACAATTACTAAGATTGAAACATGATCTTGTCTTGTTTATGTTTACTGTTCATGTTCTTGCTATTTTACGAATGCATCTTATTGTGCAATAATTTATGTTGATAGTTAAATATTCCTTAGTCCACTGACTGTCATCTAGACTTCGCTCTCTACTGGCAAGGGAATGTACCTTTCAAATACAGATGTAACCCACGTTTCCTCTAATATCCTTCTTAAAGATCGTCGTTTAAATGATAATCTACGTGATAAAATGTAGAGTCAAGCTCAAGTGGCGTGGATTGAAATTATTTTGTCCTTTAGCGTGTTCTGGCGAGGTAATGTGTTGTGGCGATAAGGCATTGTCAAGTTTATGAACACAATGATACGCAGTAGGCGGACCTCGCATCTAAACATTAAGAGCATGTTACTTTGCCGTTTGTACGTATGAATTATTATGTTATTGTTAGAAAAGGACACTCATAAAATATTATGCGCGACTCTTGACTTCTATTCTGAAACGATAAGACGATACTTTACTTAGTTTTAGTGTTTTAAGTAGCGATGATAACACGAAATCCGTTGTATTCCTTTACCACTAAAAGTTACTACTAGTTGTCTTATTTCCATTGACGAGAATCCGATACGAATATTTTACGTTTATCGTAGTAAAATGGCGGTGGATCAAGATGATAATGATTAAAGATGTTTAACAGGAATTCGTGGTGGTGTTTCCCGTTCGAGGCAATGGAGTCGTTGTCAGTTCACTTGATGTGGGTCGCGGCTGCCACGTACTGCGCTATGCTCGCACCTAAGAATCTTTTGGCTACGCTCATAGGCGTGTTGGGGATGGCACATTTTAGTTTAGGTAAGACACAGACGATTATTTATCTTTAAATAAAAAATAATTGGAAAATGAATGTAAACTAAAATCACTTAGGTACTCCGCTACGGTCATTAATTTGCGTTAGTACTTAGTTATATTAATCTTGCGTTTTTTACTGACTAGTTAATTATGTATGTATTTTCATAGGCAGAGGCAGTGGTAGTTTCGGAGGTGGTCTTCTAATAGCGTCGCTTGGAACAAGGGAAGCTTTCCGCTACATGGGCTTGATAGCGTTCTTAGGGGGAGTTTTGTACGGCGCTCTGCATTACTTCTGGCTGAGGAAAATTAATATGTCCGGCATGAGAGAAGTTTGTGAACAAGATACAGGTAAGTATTTAAATGTCTAGTCTAGATGTTAAACGTTGGTACTACTGTCAATTGTTGCAGATAAGTTTAACTATTTGTCACCCAGCTGTCTTTGGTCTTGGAATGATCGATCTAAAACAAGTATTTTTATCTTAATTGTATTGTAGATAGCGGTGAGGGAGACAAGTTAAATGGTGAGCCATTAAGGAAGGACGCCGAGACGATGGTGTCACTAGAGAGATTGCACATGATCACTCGCTTCAACCCCTTGGGTTCCTTGCGCTCTTTACCTAGAAGTTCACGCGCTAGAGTAAGTATACGTAGCTTTACATCGATGAATTTCCCTCTAAGGTGCTGGGATAGTTTACCTTTAAGCTAATTAAATCGGACTCGGGTAAATCTACTACTGCTCTGGTTCTTGCGTGTAGTTGTGTGGACCTTCCAGTTGTCTCAAGGCGATATCAACGAGCTCTACCGCAGCCGCAGTGGCAGCAGCAGCCAGCGTCGCTGCAGCAACATCGAGATCCTGCCGAAGACACCGCAGGGCTCCGCGTCAAAGGTCGACCTGTTGCGCTCGGCGCTTGAGATTACGCATCAACACGGAAAGAGCCATATCTCCAATCCGGTGCTGTCGAATCAGATCAGAGTCACGCATAACCCGTACAAGGTTAGTTTAAGATAAAATTGTTTGCATTGGCGTTAGGTCTTATTTCCATTTTTTTAAATTGTTGTAAAATTTCAGACAGATTTTGAAAGTAAGTAGATTAATTCAGTTCAATAAAAATCTTGGAACCTAAGAAGTAACGACGTGATTTAGCAATATTGTTGTTAATGTCAATTCCAATTAGAATCCGTTATTTACCTGTTGAGATAAAAATAAGTATACCATTACTAGGTATATCAATACCCTTTAAAAAATTACGTAGCTTTTGAGACGTAGTTACACTGAAAAAAAATACCACTTTAAACAATTGTATCTAGCAAATGTAAGGAAACAAATGTAGTATTTGCCAAACAAAAGCTATTACAAATACAACGGAACCTTGCTTACGGCTTCAGTCTTAATTTCTATTTGCCGACTCTATCTGCGAAGTATTAATTGAGATTTATTACGTTTATTAAAAATTGGTTCTTATCTTAATGTGTATATCAATAATTGTAGATACTTTAGTGACGTCATTCGCTCAGTGCTAGTTAAATCCCTAACGTTCACAATCTGTATGTTAATTGTGTATGATTTCAATAATTCCCTTGTTACATTAGTCCATACAATTGTATCGTTTACATGTACTTGTAAGTACTGTACACATGTTCGTTACCCTACTGCTTTTAATTAGTCATTAGACCGAATTCGCGGAAAAACAGAGTTTTTGCTTGGTCGTCCGTTTTTTGCGTGACATCGGTCTAATCAAGCCGTGGGGTAACTTACATCGTTACTAAGAATTTACTCTAACGGCCGAAAGATTAAATTCCATTTAAATTTAAGCGTCGCTTAAAATCTAAGTGATGTGAAAAATAAACGAGATCGCCGTAGAATTTGGAGTTTCAGCGTGGACTATGTAAGACGCTCTTAAATATTTAAGCGGCGTTTTGGTACTTAAGCATGTAGTGGAATTATAGCCCTTTTATACATATTACAACTAATATCATCTTTCATTTGTTTAAAATATCAGTTTAATAATTACTAACCATTTCAGTTGGCCAACAGTGCTCCGAAGCTAACACAACGCAATGACATATCCCAACCGACCCTCGCCGAGTACGACCCACGGCGTCGCGATTCCATACCAGAGGAAGCGGAGGAGGACCACGCAGCCAAGCCACCCACGAAGACCAAACGCCGGCCTCCACACCCGCCGACGTACGACGAGGCAACCAAACGCAGGAAGAGTTGGCAATCCGATGATAGCAACCCCGCATAGATTTATATTATTTGTTACTTGAGTTATGAAAGTAATTAAAGTCATACTAATTATTTCTTTTGTGAAGAATATTACAAAAACAAAAACGAAATTACATGTTATAACATTGGTATAAAGTACGGTGCATAATATAGGCCCATTAAAAAGATTGTAAATGGCGTGTTTAATGCGTGATGTTTTAAAATAGACTTAGAAATAATAAAAGATTATTGTGGTTTTTTTGTATTATTTATTTATTGTAGAAGTTGTTCTATAGGTTGTATTAAAGTAATCATCCTATCTGTAAAAGCGACAATTTACGGATTAAAAAATAAATTAATACATAAAAAATCATTAAGAACGGAAAATAGATATAAAGGTGTAAATACATATATGTTCATATAAATCCCACAAAATAGACAATGCCTATATAGAGTATTTCATATTATTGTTCAGCGTTTAAAATAATCCTTATTCCTTACTAGTATAAAACAATAACGCTTTTTTATGTTTGTCCCTATATATGCTTGAATCATTAAAACTACGCAACGGATTTAGATGCGATTTTTTTAATGGATAAAGTGATTCATAAGAATGGTTTATATGGTTTAAATGGCGGGTCGCTAGTTATATATATACAAAACTAGCGACCTGCCCTGGCTTCGCACGGGTGCAAATATTGTTAGTATGGCTGTTACATACAACGTTCACTGTTTTTCTGTAGTGTATTTAGTATCAGTTTTGCACCAGTGTGAAGCCGGGCCGGGTCGCTAGTAACATGTAAAACCACAATTATATAAATATTTATATACCTATACATATACAAAGCTATTAATATAGTATTACATACTATATATAACTTTAAACTTTCGTGATTTTTATTAATATATTGTTCGTAAGAAACGGGGTTCTTACCACGATTTAGCTGTTTGAGCTCCCACAGCGAAATCGTGGTAAGAATCCCGTTTCTTACGAACAATATATTAAATACTAGCTACTAATAGATGTACATATATAAGATTTTGGTTATTTTCCACAGCACAAAACATTGAGTTGTCTTCGTTTCCTCAATAAATTGCAACAACAATATTTTGTGTGCTATTTCGGAAGTGGAAAACGACTCTACTATATTCGCAATGATAAAAATAAATGCTAGTACCCTTTGAAGTTATGAAACGTCGTTCAGGTACTATTGACATAGAATTTAGATAGAATAACTAATTTATTTACTTAAATCTAATCTTCATCTTCTACAACTGTACAATTCGTCTGATCAGTTTTCGAGAAATAAGATTGATCGATTTTGTTGTCTTTAGTAACTTTGTATGCCTCTTTTAATACAGATTTTGGGGGATTTCGTTGCCTTGTCAATATCCAAGAGTTTCCTGAAATTTAAACAAAGACAATCTATAGTTACAAATGAAAAACGGGTAGTACAAAAGTAAAAATCGGGTTTTCTTGATTACATTAGTAGCCGTAAAGACTTTTAGTTCAATGACTGTAAAGCCTTGTACGCAATAGGATAGTATTTTAGTCGAGTAGCAAGTAGAAAGTATCCAAACAAAGGATTTACTAATCTATTCTATTAAAATGTTGCTGTTCGGACACGTTTAGTTATTAAATTACATAAGTTTAGGCTAAAACGAGTCCGAACAGTAGTAAATCCTTTGTTCGGATAAATGCTACTTGCTACACGACTAAAATACTATCCTGATGCGAACAAGGCTTAATAGTGTATTGCCCCTCACTGGACTAAAATCATTGTCGTAAACTCCTTATTATCAATTAACACCTACTGAAAACTTAACCGCATTTTAGCTATTAAAATTCGCAGGCGCTGTTTTAACATACATTTTGTTAATACTAACTTGTGTTAAATAATGTTCCGAATTCGTAGCAGCTCCATACAACGGCATAGCTGTCGTAGTCGGTGCCCACGACCCAGTAGGGCGCTGCGATGTTAATCGGCATCTTCGGGAAGTAGACGGAGAGCTTCGCTTCATCATCTTCACCGCTCTCTATAGTCGCGTATCCCTGTATCTCATTGACAGAGCCAGTGCTGTAAAGATATAATGCATGGGTTGTTTATTTAAAGTGTTTGACAAATAACAAACTGTTACGGTAAAAAAAGGTTAAAAGGTTTCGACCCATGATGGGCTCCTTTTTCGCAACTCCACGACTAGCCCGTATTTTGCGTGAACACTTGAATTTCTTCGCCGATATGTGTAGGTTGCACTGTATCAGTTATTTTGTGTAATTCATAATTGCTTGATCGAACAAGTCATTCTAGATTCTAAATTAATTAATGACAAAAATGAAAAAGACATTGGTTGCAGTAGCAAATCAAGTACTTACATATTATTGATTTGCTTATTGGTGACAGTAATCAAATCGTCTTTTTGTCCATAGTCAGCTGTGATGCATCGTCCGCCTAGTTCGAAAAAGGCGAAATATTTTTCTGCCTCGTACCACCTACCTAAGTACTGTAATAGAATAAAAAATAGAAGAAGAGGAAGATTACAATCAAAATAACTTGACTAATATTTGTCATGAATGTTACCTACTCGTGAGGGATTAAAATTCTTCATCGGTTCAACATCTGGACAAGTGCCGGGGAACACGACCTGTGCCCTGCAAAGCCTCAGAGACAGGAATCCGCACAGAAACACGGCGATCGCTCTCAGTACTGACATCTGGAAAAGGTTAAGATTTCTAACATCATCATCATCATCAACTGAGGCACTATAGTCGCGGATGAGCCTGACTGAGATTGGATTTGAGCCCATTGACTATTGGACTTTGACTTTTGCCTTGATTGACTCCGAGAGATTTACCAGGCCACATCATCTTTCCATTACAATATTACGCCACCCTTTGCGTGCGTAGTCTCAGGGTAGGTTGTGCAGCAGGACCCGAACCGGTGTTTGTACAGCACAGTAAATGTTATCTATCGTCTATCATACGCTTAATGGAACCGGTTAAGTTGCATCTCTAATTTATATACGTATTTGTAAACCTGTATAGAAGGCCATAACAAAGTGATATGCACTTTTAAATATACGATAGTGTTTTTTTTTTATTAATTGTAAAGTTTGATATGATGAATAGGTAAAAAACCTGATAACGTAATGGGTAAGAAGCCCGATACTTGCATTTGTTTATAACACAGCATTAATTACTTAATTAGCTTAAATGTAGTACATGCAAGATACTCGTGTCGGATTGTAGAGTGTGAAACCTTTCAAGATTCTAGATATTTTATTATTTATTGGGAGTTATCTTTATTATTTTATTTTGTTTACTTATTTGCAATACCATTTCTGTGAAGCCGTGTAAGGCTGTCTTTATATTTACATTAACTACAGTACAAATAGGTAACACAAAATACGCCAAGAAATAAACTTTTTTTAATATTATGCTTTAAATTACATCGATAGCAGATCTTTTTTAATTATTCCCGTGACCTAGATTACTGACTCCAAAACATTTTAATTAAATGAAACCTTCAACTTTGGTGGTATTTAATATTTAAATGTGCAAAGCTTAATCTGTTATCTTTAACTAAAAATATTTAAGGCAATACAAAACCATTTTAAATAAAATTTATAACCTCTATCATAACAAAGTGTTAAGTCATGTTGTACTAAATATTTTGGTATTGGTACTATTACTAACTATAGTGTATGACATTTATTTATTAAGTCATCTAGTTTCCTAAGTAGTCTAGTACTACAAAATACCTAACCTTGTAATATCGGATGCTATAAAATCGCGTAAAAAACGTTGCAGTTTGTTTTCTCGTTGAAAAGTTTATAGGAAACAGTTTGACAGTGGTAAAGCCCGCTGTAACATCATCACACGAATTGTCCGGCTCGCCCGATGAAATACGACCACACAGAAGACAGGCGTAAAATGGAAGCATACGTGTTCCGAATGATAATTGTGGTGCCGGAGGCCTGATTTTAGTCCTTTTCCCTTCCTATCCTTTTCTTATAAGGTAATGATGGGCAGGGCAAGTAGATACGGCGGGGGTGGGGACGTATAGGAAGAGGAATTATCCTCTTGCTGTGCGTCTCCTCCTCCGTAGATTAAAGTTGGCAACGCATCTGCAATTATAGATGTCTATCTCAGCGGTCACTTCGATATTTCAGCGAATCCAGGTGGTCGCTTGCTCATTAGCAAATGATATACTTTATAATATACTAGCTTGCGACTTCGTCCGCGTGGGATTAAAAAATATAGCCTATGTGACTCGGGGATAATGTAGCTTTCTATGAATGAAAGAATTTTTGAAATTGGCCCAGTAAGTAGTTCTTGAGTTATTTCAATACATACTAAAATACAAAGTTTCGCTCTTTATAATATTAGTATAGATTTAATAAAATCATTAATAAAAAATGTTCACTTTTTATAGGTGTAATTATTGTTACACAAGAGCAGTTTTTGCTGCATATTTAACTAGTAACATCTAGTTTATGATTATATCATACGAACATACATAAAGTTGTTTTAACCTTGCAACCGTAAAGGTTGTTAGTAACTCAAATAAGTAGAGAAGTTACATTACAGATTGATCGAATACAGTCTAACCGGGCGGGATAAGCGAGATCAAGAGACCGCAACATGTGTCTTGCTTATAGAGGTTTCTCGCTTATGGAGGTAGCTCGTCGGGACCATAGAATGACCTACACATTTAATTAATTTAACTACGCAATATCAAACAAAACAGTATTCAATTCTACTCTGGAAATCAATATCCATAGAATAAATATTAAAAAAGCATACAATTCTAGTAAAATTAGTTTTTATTTATTTTTCCTATTAACATAACTCTGTCAATAAGTTCAATGCTGCGATAATTTTTTATTAGTGTAAATAGATTTTAAGGAGTTCCGCAAAATGTGTTTGCTATGATAACTAATATTAATCTTTTGGATAATGTACACGATAAATGGGCAAAGTAAAAATATTTTGTGTATTCCATACTAAATTGTTAAGTTATTTTCAACAGTGTTGAAAAATGAGACAGGAATATCAGAGAAAAATAATTTTATTGTTCCCGTTCATTTCTTGCTACAAAATCAGAAGTCCTCTGTGAAACTCTATAGAGTATTTCCTTTTTATTCGATATCCTTTGTCTCTAAAGCCTTGTACACACTAGGATAGTATTTTAGTCGAGTAGCAAGTAGCAAGTATCCACACAAAGGATTTACTAATCTATTCTACTAAAATGTTGCTGTTCGGACACATATAGTATAGTTACTAAATTACTATCCTAGTGGGTAGGTTTAGGTTTAAACGAGTCCGAACGGTAGTAAATCCTTTGTTCGGATAAATGCTACTTGCTACTCGACTAAAATACTATCCTGGTGCGAACACGACTATAGTTCATGTATTTATTTAGTACGAGCCATTGAAAAATATATTCTAATTTAATTGAAATGATTGTAGGTCGAAATACACATAAAAATATCATTGTTTTAGTAATAATTTTGGTAACTTTTTAAAGATGTTTAGAGTGGTGTTAAAAAAAACTGACAGCTCAATTTGATACAACAAAAAGTTTTCCTGAAGTGATATCATAGTTTATTTTCGAGAGTTTTTAATATTAGTGTGCGAATTCAATTAACACGCTCATGTGCAATTAGGATTTTAAAGGCATTAATTTTATTCTTAACAAACTTATGGTTCTTTAGTATAGATAAGTAAATATATTTTAACCAAAATTGACTTAGTTATGACGCAAAGAAAAAACGCGTAAGAAAATTGCGACTTTCTTGGAGTAAAATACCAATTCAAGTGTTTAGAATTTTAAATGTTGAGTGCATTATTGTAATAATCTATACTTATATTATAAAGAGAGAAACTTTGTATTTTGTATGTATTGAAATAACTCAAGAACTACTGAGCCGATTTCAAAAATTCTTTCACCATTAGAAAGCTGCACTATCCCCCAATAACATAGGCAAAAAAAATAATTCCGCGCGAATGAAGTCGTGAACAACAGTTAGTGTATTATAAAAATATATTTATTTTTTTAATACGCACGTTACGTCTGTCGTAAACATTTACACGTTCGGTTCGGTTCAATCGGTAAAATTAATAAAGAATTTTGTAGAAAACAATTGATTAATTTAAATGAAGTTATTAAATGGATGTCAAACACCTGATTATTTCCGTATAACAATAAAAACGTTGTATAAAATTATAATATTAATTAGTTAAATCGATTAAAAATAAACTCTATTGTGAAAAAAAAAAACAATAATGACCTATACTGAGTTAAATGACTTTTTCCAAGTCAAAAATTCTTGACGGAATTTAATTACTAGTTTAAATAAATAGTTATGTCTAGCAATACAAAA
Source organism: Papilio dardanus tibullus (assembly GCA_013186455.1). Taxonomy (NCBI): domain Eukaryota; kingdom Metazoa; phylum Arthropoda; class Insecta; order Lepidoptera; family Papilionidae; genus Papilio; species Papilio dardanus. The sequence continues at coordinate 357,796 of QDHC01006394.1, forward strand.
TAAGGATTACATTTTTGGGAATTAAGTATACATATTACTAGCATACTCGTATATCTAAGAATGTAACTTCATAGTCAACTTATCACAGGCAACAGTTAGCAAACAATCTTTACAAATTCGATGTCATTCAGATTTATTTAATGACGGGGACAACTTCTTTGGAGTGGAAGATATTATTTAATAACTGTACATTTCTCGAGACAAATAACTCAAAAACTAATGGGCCGATTTCAAAAATTCTTTCACTATTAGAAAGCTACATTATCCCCGAGTGACATAGGCTATTTTCCATACGGACGAAGTCGCGTATAACAGCTAGTATCAAAAATATTACAATAATACAAGATTGCGTGAGAGACCGTAACATAACTGTTGTTGTGGCAAATGTATGTAAAATTACGATGAATGGAGCATAATAGTCGGAGCAACCTTGTTCTTAGAAATCAGTTAACAGTATTCTTTTTGAAAACAATCAAGTAAACGATGTGAATGTTACAGCGATGTATTTTGACCTAGATGTATTTGTTGAGGAAATTTGCGACAAAATACTTCGAATTTTATAACTTTCCGTATAAAATGTTAATGTGAATGTCATTGAATGTTGCCTAATTTGTTTTACTATATCCTGTGAGATACTGTTTTTTAAATTAATGATCTCGGGTTATCGTATTTTGTAGTTGGTATTTAGTTTGTACAATTTAGTCCTACCTAATGATATTTCTCTATGTAGTACTGAATTTGATGTGTCGCATGTTTTTATTATCAGATATATGCCAGTGAATATACAGCCTCCTAGTGAGAGAATTTAAGCTAATTACTAAAGAATTAGTCGTTTAAAACACATTATCGCTACATATCGAGTAGTATAACAACGTAAATCGATTAATTATCTAGAGCAAAGGTTTTAACCTTATTTACTGTTGTTGTGACTGTTAAAAAAACATTAAGCGTACACCGATATACTTACTTGGTGAATATAATTAGTTTTTAGGAGTTTTTTTTATATTATAAAGTGGCCAACGAGCAAGCGGCCGCCTGGAGTCGCTGAAATAGGGAAGCGACCGCTGCCCATAGATATCTGCAATTGCAGATGCGTTGCCTACCCTTAATCTTAGGAGGAGACCGACAGTAAGGAGACAATTCCTCTCTCTAAATCCGTTTTACGAGGAAGGGGAAACATAGCAAAAAAACTTTTCATTTTTCATAGTAGACTAGCTGTCACAGGGATCCGCGCGGAATTAAAATAAATTTCTTCCAAACTATGGTCTGTATCTTTATAATATTAGTAAGATTGACCATGTCTCACTAAACTGGTAATAAAGTATCAACCGTCAAGGTCTTGGCATTGGTCAGAGAACATTGAACGTCAGTTTTGTTTGTAAAAAATATTTACTGTTTATTTTTATCACACAATTTTTTAATATATTTGCTTACACAATTTTCTTATAAAAATATTTTATGTAAGTTAAAAATCTCACTAATTATTAATGCGAAAATCCATCGCCTATATTACAATTAAAATTTTTTTAACAGTAACTACTCGTAATTTAAAAATCTACAATTTGATGTCCAACAAAGACATTTATTTATTTATTCAATTTAAACATATTATTTAATTTACAATATATCATATTTAATTATAGAAGTCAAGTGACTCACCTTTATTGGAACTCACAGGCTGGCTACACAGTACACACTGTTGATGAAAAATAAAAACAATTAACGCAGAAGATAATCCAGGCGTCTAGGCTTTGCAGTCGGCACTAGACTAGGCTAGCCGCCATGCATGAGACGCACGCAAGAACGCTACACACGTCTTTTTAAGTATGATTCGAAATAGAATAGCCATGTACAAAGTGCACGAACTATTTTATTTTGATGGAACTATAGGATAGAATACAAATTTAATGAAATCTCAGTTGTCGGTTAAGTCACTTAAGTTAGAAGAGGTCACGTTTGATTGGGCATTAGCATTACATTTGTTATGCATATCTCCACATAGTTGTGGACATGCCGGCTAAGAAATATAACTATTCTTTAAGTCTGGTAAATAAAAACCTTTTTTGCTTACTAAAAGAAAAAAAAATAGCTTACTTATTATTGATTATTTTTAATGTCGTTGATGTCTTTTGGTAAGAATTTAATCTAACTTAAAAACCTTTAGGTAGCAATATCATGACCTGATAAAAATGGTGTCGTTACGGTACTGTATTTAATATTTATTTATCTAGTTATATTATTCTAAAATGTTGTTAATTTTATACGAATCTGTTCCATTTATCGCATAATTTGTGCAATTAAACGGTAAGTAGAATAGTCCGTGTCAGTAAATCGGCTCATATGGCCGTGAAATTTGTAAATACAGTTTGTTTAAGTAATTTAATACATTGTTATGTTATCTCTCACGAAACCAGTTATTTCACATAAATTACATTATAGTATTTACACGACTGTAACGCCATCTACAGGTCACTTAAGTTACATTTCAAGTTGCTCCTTACTGCAATAGTATAACTTCAGTAAACTAGAGGGCGCCACTTTCTTTACTTATGTGATCTTGTGCTTCTAGAAAATACTATTTTTTTTTTGTAATTTTTGCCTAAATACTTTTTGATTTTCAGTGATAAAATTTATTTAATTTTTCTGATAAAAAAAATTAAAGTCTCTTCTTGGATTTGAATTCACAACTTTGAGGTACTATTCGTACATAAAATTCGTTACATTTGTCGACTGGGAGCGTGGCGTCTCCTGTAATCCGGCTACCCGGAGGTCTGGTTTGGAGGATGGTTTGAGGTCGGGAGTCCTGGTGCTGTGTGGCTCATGTTGACTGGACGTCCACACTAAGCCTGGTATTGATATGGAACCCCCGGAGGAGTCCGGGGGTTGCAGGTTGACTAAGGAGGGGCGAACCGGGCCAGGGGGGAAACCCAGCAGCCAAAAGTCCCCGTATCGGGCAGTAGTGGGATAGCGGCCGGGAGTGGGTGCACAGTAACAGCCTGACCAATACAATCAGACCCAATCCTTTTGCCCCTCTTTTTATTATACCTTTCTTTAACACTATATAATTTATAAAAGAAAGCGTTGTCTTTGCTTTCCCCTTTTATTAAGTAAGTCGCTAATGAGTTTTATGGCGTGAAATAGTAGTATTTGTTTTATTAGTAACTAGCTGTTGTGCGCAACTTCGTCCGCGTAGAATTAAATAATGTAGCCTATGTTACTCGGGGATAATGTAGAAAGATTTTTTGAAATCGGCCCAGTAGTTCTTGAGTTATTTCAATACAAACAAAAATACAAAAATACAAAGTTTCTCTCTGTATAATATTAGTATAGACATGGGATATAATATGCACATTCAGGATTTATGTGAGAGTTAGAATAGTAAAATATTTCTCATAGATGTTTCTCTCAACAAGGTGTCTTTAAGTACTGCAAGAGAATGCAAATCAAACAGATAAACTTATGAAATCTAGTTGTCACAAGTCTTATTATCTGATTGTTTATAATCTATATATTAGTGTTTGTGGAAATAAAATAACATATTTAATTAAATCGTTTATTAAAATCGAAACGACAAGAAAAAGTCACATTGAATTATAGCTACTGACATTCTAACACTAGTTAAACTTCACGAATCCCACCGCCAAGATTTTATTTGGTACAAGCCTTTTTGGAAAGCTTCGCACTATTCGACTAATCATAGTGGGACAAGAGTTACTGTATTGGTTTAACTGGAAGATCTTTTTCCTTGGGTGCTTCTTCCTTTACTTCAGGCATCTCTTTCTTGACTTCTGCAGTTAGTGCTGGCATCTCTGTCTTCTCTTCTTTAGCCATATTTGCAGCTTCCTTTAATTCAGGTTCAAGTTTCGGTTCGTCGACTACTTCCGGGACAGCAGATTTAACTTCAGGAACTTCAGATTTAACTTCAGCTTCCACTTTCTTCTGTTGAATAAAACATTAATCAGCTTATTTTACGTTGCGACAAATAAAAATAGTTCTATAAATATTTATTGCTACCTTGTTGTTGGAAAGACTTTCAAAAATCTATAGGTAGAACATTTTCTTGTTCTTTTTGCGTGTCTTTCACTATAAGACTATTCTGTTATTTTTAAATGTTTTGAAAATATAACGGACATTACCTCGACAACAGGTTCAGGTTCGGTAGCGGCGGACACGGGGACTAGGCTTGCGTGTTTCCCGGATACTTCGATGGCAGACTTTCCTGCGTACTCAGAGTAGGCGGCAGGGTCAGGGAGGATGTAGCAGTCCTCTTGGTTAGTCTTCACGAAGAATGTTCTCGATACTTTGAATTTCTCTAACACAGCGTACGCTTTCTGCATGATCATCGGAGGCGCGAGCCTATCACGGGTTAGTAACCAAGCGTTTTCTGTAAGACAGTAAACAGTGAAACGGCAGTCATCGTAGTTATGAGGTTATGATTATATGCAGGTATTTCACATCAATTTCACTTTACGTTACATATACACAGTGAGAGTATAATATGTATTAGTACTTACGGATATGAACCGGGCCAATGCCGCTGCATGACCACATAACAGCGTACGTGTCGTAGTCTGTGTCGAGCACACTGAACTCTGTGTCGTAGGGCACAGGCAGCGTGGCGTACTTCACAATCATGCGGCCCTCGCCCTCTCGACCTATCATCTGCAGATGACCGTCCAGTACACGCTTCATTCCCGTCCTGTGTATACAATAATAAAGAACGTAAACCGGGATAATACGTATTTCTAAAACTGCTATTTCCAAACAATCAAAGTAGGCCATTGAGTCAATAGTGGGCCACTATCACTAGTTGATATGACAAAGTTACTTTGGTTATGTCGTGGTGTACTCACATAGAGTTGGTGATCTCGTTGGAGACGATGATGCGTCCCTCAGGCGTACTCTCGTACTTAGTGGTGACGCAGCGGCTACCTAGCTCGCTTACAGAGAAGTAGCGCTCTGCTTCGTACCACGTACCCAGGAACCGGTTCATATTGAAGTTTGCCATTGGCTGCGAAACATAAGTTAAAGTAGATACTCTTGTCTGAACAAATCCTTAACTCTACCTCTATCAAGTTTCAATTAAGTGATTTAGTAATTTCTCAAAAAGTTTTGTCAAAGAGATTAAGTAGGCTTTTTCCATATCGCTTATGTATAAAATCGCATATCAAATTCGCTATTAGGACATGACATGACATGTCTAAGCCTAGTCGAAATGGAAAGTGTCCGGTATCGATGTCAATGACCGTATTGACCGGTCGCCGGCTCGCCTGATAATTGCTATAGCACACCTGATGGGACACCGTTACACGGGTCAAGGTCATATTAGATTATGCCAATTATTAATGAAATATAAACAACTTGTGTGCTAGTGAGATTATAGCAGTTGAAAAGCAAGTAAAATACTTTTGTTAGTGGTTAACAATTATTATTTTATAATGAAAACTAGGTTATTAATATGTAAAAGATGATTAATTATGATGTGGTTATTAATAAAAATAATAGACCGAAAAATTAAGTACTTACTAAAATTTTGTATTAATAAATAAGTGAAAAGAACATTTTAATGAGGGAAAAGTTATAGGAAAGTATAATGTCAAAAGACCTTAATAAGGAAAAATATATATCCTCAAATTATTTTGTTGAACTCACCTGATAATCAGGACAGAATCCCAACGAGGGGATCTGCGCCGTTACAGCGGCAATTAGGAAGAACAAGCGCCACATGACTAGATGCAGGATACCTGGGTTACTGACGACACGGGAATGCCTCGTCCACTCCCGACTGCCCCTTTTAAACCCTCACAACTCCGGGAACCGGTCCTGGAAAAAACATCTAATAGACCAACTTACCTAGTACTATTTATTTTAGTTGACAATGAATTTTGCAATGCTCCTTGTTAGGAACTGGATTTCGGACGTGTTTCTTAATGGAATGCATTTATTTTATGTTTTTTATGCAATGTGTTTATGGCTGCTTGTAAGAGCGGCTTTTTGTTACAACCGGTAATAGTTTTGCTAGTTCATACTATACTTATATTTTTAATTCAAATTGTAAGTAGTTGAATTATGCAATAGTTTAAAATATTCAATTTTACATAAAGATACTTGATTAGTGTTTATTTTATCGCCAACGTTATAGCATTAGCTTTAGGTGTACGGAAGTTAGCACTGTATTTATTGATATGATGATATGTATCCTACCATAAACTACAAGACTAATAATAATGAAACAATATGCACATCAATTACAGTTGACCAGGTTTGCATAAGCTATCAATCAGAGATATTTAACCTAATGTTAATACATAATTTTCTGATTCCTTCGACCATGAGTGGCTGTAAGGTAACAATATTCTCCATAATCTTGATTGGCGTTAGGTTAGTCTAGAGAACTATTACTTTAGCATACATATGCATATGTAAAATAAAAAACGATGGTTCCATAGCTGGTAGAGTTGTAGATACGCAATTTGAATTACAAAAAATTAAATAAACCGTTACCATGTTTTTAATACTATCATAATTAACAACGTCCAGTACACCAATGGCACCGCAAACTCGAAAGATGGTCAGAGGAATGTTCCCAGAGTAGTACAAGACGAGTAGCAAAAAGATACGACTGCCATCTGCCAGCACCGGTTACATAGCTTCGTTTTTCATTTTCTATCTTTCCTATCTATTTTTAAACAGCGTATAAGTATGGAGACTTGATGGCTTTGTTTTATTTTGTATGTTTCACAGTACGCTGGGCTTATGAAGATTGTTTATTTTATTTATAATAAGCTAAGTAAATGTTTTTAATTGATAAATACTGCAGTTAAATACAATATATACCTTGCGTTTAACTAACATGTGTTATAAAGTTACTGGGTCACCTAATAAGTTATGGTGACTTATAATCCACGAGAAGTCGCCACTAATATGGTATTTAAATTATTTCAATTATAATTGAAGGTGGTTTTTCTATAGTATAATGACATGGAAAATATAAGGATAAATACGATTAAGCGAAATGTGGAAATGCTGGCAACACTCACCCGGTAACGTCTAAAGAGGAACTGATCGTGTATCGTTAATTACTAAAGAAATTTTGTAAATTGATCTTGTCCAATTGTTCGACGAAACGATATTACTTTTTGTTATGAAATATTGTACCGACTCTTTATACTGTTCTCATACCTCGTAGCGTGTTTGTCATAACATTCTCAATGGACTTGGAAATAAGCGATATAGTACTAACTGTTACCCGCGACTTCGTTCGTAAGGAACTTTTCATGTCCCTTATCAAAACCCGTTTTGAATTAAAATAAGTTTTTGTTTTTAATTTAGCTTAATTGCCATATTTATATTATTTCTAATAGCCAAAAACACTTGAAAATAACTTAAAAAGTCATTAATTAGTATTTGTGACTAAATGTAATAATTTACAATCGCTTTAGGTAAGTTATGGAGTGCAGTTTGCGCAGTGCCATATTAAATATATGAAAATATGTGGGTTTATCTATACTGGGAGAATAGACATTAAAAACCTGACTATATATTCATATAA
>QDHC01006394.1:365675-375978 GCA_013186455.1 Papilio dardanus tibullus
CTTGCTACTCGACTCAAATACTATCCTAGTGCGTACAAGGCTTTAGTTAAATAAGTAAGTTCGACTAAAACACCATGTAGTTGTCAACTCTATATTGTCGAAACATGTTTCGCACTTACGCAGTGGAAGCTCACGAGTCTCCGTTGCAGATGATATCCATTGTTTGCAGTTCCATTCTAAGAGGTTAAAACATTTGAATAAATGTATGTATGTTGGTTTGATAGTATCTCTAGAAGTTTTGCACAGATGTAGTAAATAATCTGGAAAAACCCGTAGGCCACTAAGTTTTTTTTTTATTCTGCGGGGGCGGAGTCCCGGAGACCATCAAGTAGGATATGGCGGGGTAGGGGACGTTTAGGAAGAGGATCGTCTTGCAGTGTATATGTAGATTAAGGGTAGGCAACGCAATTGCAGAAGTCTTTTGGCAGTGGTGCGCTTCGCTTTTTGAGCGAATCTAGGTGGCCGCTTGCTCGTTTGCCACTTTATAATATAAAAAAGCAGGAAATAAACAACATCCGAATATGTAACTAAAATATTCTCATTATTTTTAATTTACTAAGGTAAGAACACATTTTTACAGAATGTTAATGATCTAAACAATATCTACAAAAAATTGTACACTATGTGAAAACTTACAAAATATTATTTTTTTTTAATTTACAATCAACAGAAAAATCAATATTCAAGGTCAACAAGATTAAGTTAAGCTTTTTTTTTCACCATTCGCTTAAAAACTAAATTATTTACAATTAATCTTAATTAACAACGTCATGTATCGGACAGAAATATATCGATTTGTGCATTCAGATTTTTTAATTATTTATTTGTAAAATAATGCTTCAAAATTGTTCAAAATTATATTACCAAAACAGATACTATTGTACTTTAATGAAAGAAAACATTTTGTTTAAAGTTTCTCTTTGAAACTTGAATCGCAGTATTTGAATAGAACCAGACTATATAACATTTAAATAGGAAACTATCAAAATTGCATTGTTTCTGTATCGCCAGCTCAACGTATCACAACATTCTTAAGCACTATAAAATCATAGTGATTAAGTATATAAATTTTGTTCATTTTACGTATAAAATCGGCAGGGATTTTGTATCAAGACTTTATTGTCATGCGTTCCACTTAACCTAACACATATTTACAAGTATAAAAAAACTTCAAAAATATGGAAAACGCAATGGAAGACAGCGTTCTCTTTGCGCTCTTATAGTAAAACAAATTTATATCACATAGAATAATCTAATGATACCTTGACATCACAATACTTAATATTAAATTGTTCCCCAATTACAAAGAGTGTCAATAAACGACGTTAAACAAAACACAAATAAACACAAAAAAATCAGGTAAATAGGTAACGATCGAATGATAAATTAAAGCGTAGCGACAATAATTGTCGTTTACGATGTTTGAACAACACGTTGGTAACTAAGTTTTCATGGAGTAAACAATTTCGATAAACCTTTGCACATTTCTAATCATTATTGCCCCCATCAAGGAATTTTACAGTATAGTTATAAAGCGATACGCATTGTACAAAATGAGTATTAAAGAAAAGGTAGAGTTGAGTTTGCAGACGCATTTTTTTTGTTGAAATATTTGGCCTCAAGCGTCAACTTTCTATTTCTTACGTAGAATTTTAGTATTCGAAAACATGAACATACAGCTTTAACTAAAATTAGTATTTATAACTGGCCATGATACTAATGTGTTCGAGAGAAACTTTGCAAGGTCTTAAAATACTAAACAGTTATATCTGTAGACGTTTACTCGAAAGTAGCTTTTGGTAAGCTCGATATTAATACTAAAATAGTAAATTAATATAAAAATAGAAAGTTATTCAAGATTATTACGACATCTCGCAGTGGAATTACGAAGTAGTTAGAAATAAGAGGAAAGTAAATATTTACAGTCGTGAGATTATTTAATTGGTACCTACATACTTTATATTAAACAAATCAAAATTATTTCAGGTCCCTATAATTTCTCTTAATCGTAAACACCAAAACATGCTTCACTTTTAATGCTTTACAAATCTTTGGTGCTCATCCACATTGCATTTATATCGGCACAAACAAACGAAAATATAAGGCGTATTAAACTTTAATATTACGAACACATTTTTTTTTATATTTTAGAAGTTACGTACGTAAATGATAAAACCTAATGTTGAGATTTTATTTGTCTTTGAAAAGCTGCGAAACATCGAATCAGATATACGTTGGAACAGAGCGGAATTTACTTCTTTACTTTTCTTTACTTTATGCTATGATTGATTTATATTGTCAGTTATACTCCGTATGTCGTTAAGCTAGTGAAATATCATGTGAATGAACAACACAAGGATTCATAAAAAGTTCCAATTCTGACTAGATACATTGACACGTTGACCACATGGCTGTAAGTGTAAAGTCAATGCCAACAAAACCACCGAGATGTGGCCAATGCTCTCACGATCGCTGATTTAAATTAGGAGGTAGTTCACGTAACATTCGCATGACGGTTGTACAATTTTCGCAACTTTTCTTTGACGTTCGTGTCTATTTTCTATCCTTAAGGAATTAATGTGTCGGTGGCTTTTAAATTAATGTATAAGCTAATGAAATACATCTTTCAAATAAATACTATCTCGGAAGGTATTGGTCCCGGATTATAATTTTTAAACAAATTATAACAATTTGGACCCATGCGGCAAACATGATCGATTTAAATTATTTATAAACGTAACAACATCCGCAGTCACCTTCCCTGCGAATGCCCCGGTATGAGTATCGCTCTGCGATTTCACTTACCTTATAACTAACACTTAAAGTAATATCCTTTTAAACACATATCACAATTGAGCTCTCGCAGCGAGAGAAATATCATTGTCCAATTGCGCGCGACGCCGCGTCACAGGGGCGCGCGTCATTCATGCAAGTTCTTGCTGAGCAGCAAACTATTGTGAGGACCCGACAGATGTCTAATCAGCTCCGGCAGCGCTTCGAACGTCAGTTGGCAGAAACAGCAGTTGAAACGACCCGGCGTGTTGGTCCGCCCGTCGTTCTCGCTCGATGATATTACGTTACGGTGTACCGAGCACAAATGCTTCAGCAGATGAGCTTTCTGTTTGAACATAGCGACGCAGAGCCGACACGCGAATGGCTTTTCACCCGTATGAACTCGCAGATGTGTTTTGAGATTCCAAGACATTCCGAATTGTTTACCGCAATATTCACAGCGGTATTCCCGAACGGGCGCCTGTTTGCTAGACCCTTGTTCATGTTCAGTTGAAATGTTGTCGTCTCCCCCCATCTGCGGTTGACACAGCCAGGGGCCCCAGGAGCCCGCGCTGGGAGGGCGGTACTTCAGGGCGTCATCATGCGCCGCAGCCGGCGGGGTCGCGCTCCTCTCTGGTAAATACGGAGGAGCCGATGCACTTAGCGGATGGAAAGTGCCTAGCCGTGCGCCAGCTACTCCAGCCGCCACACCTGGTCCTTGTGCGTATCTCAAATGTGCCATTTCTTCTAAGTAGCTCGGGGGAAACGATACAAAAGGTGGATTTTGTGATGGTGAATTGTGAAATCCAGGTCTTCTTTTTCGATGTGGCGTTACAACATAATTTTCTGGCGACGTTTGTACGAATGTCATGAGGTCTTGATCGGGTGGCTTGAGCTGGTCTTCCAGTTTTACCGTTCGTAAATCCAATTCGGGGGGTTCAAGGTAATGTGATTTTCTTTTAGTCCTTTCGATGCCTTTTCCTAATCGATCATTTAGCAGTTGTCTTCTGTATAATGTTTCCGGTGGGGGATCCTCTTGACTGGAAGATGTCGACCTTCTTCTATCGATGTTCTGAAAATTAAAAGAAAAATATTGTTATCTTTATCTTATTATCAACTACACTGAGATACAGAAACTTTCCTGTGACGATAGCATAATATAAAAGCTGCTATTGCAAGCTTACATAAAAAAAATGTATCGTGGAAATCATAATACATTTCTCATTATAACAAGGTTATATTTACCTTTGCTGCGACCGTTTCAACGTCTAAGTCTTGGGAGTCGTCGTGTTCGCTGCCGGTGTTCTCAGAGTTTCGTGCCAATGATAGATTAACGGGATTCGATGAACTCCTCCGCCGATTTGTCAGCCGACTACACTCTTTCCCTCTCTCTCCGTCTGGATCATCTTCTTCTCTTTCATCGGTACTGCTCGTGGACATTGTTTCTTTCTTTATACTCATTGATTCTGAATCTCCTCTTTCTCTTTCTTTTTCTTTACTGTATCCCGCGCTCGGTGTCACTCTGTCGCTTTCTGAATGTGAGGATCCTGAAGGTGCGTCATGTTTACTGCTCTCATTACTGTTTATATCTGTTTTAAGACTTTTAGCTTTTAACCTGTCGCATGATCTGTTCCGTTCTTCTTGCTGTTGCCGTTCCTTAGTGGATTTCCAAACGTCTGATTTTATTTCTAGCAATTCAAATAACTCTTGCATGTCATCGATTTCACCAGACTGAAAAAATGAGAGAAAAGACGAAATTAGTTTACGAATCGATCGATAAAAATACAAACGAACGACTTTTTTAATTGGTGTAAAAAAAATCGATGTTATTAATTCTATGTATATATTTTTGTGTCCACTTGACTTTACTCATATTCATTGTAAAAAAAGTAACCTCAATGTACGCCTGTCCGCTGTAGAGGAACATGAGGAGGTGCCTCATGAGGGTGCTGTTGATGCCGGACATGTGAATCGTCACCGGGTTCTCCACAGATGGCGTGTCGTCAAGGATTTTCCTGTAACATGGAAATTTAGAAGATTAATACACAAATAGAATTATTCACTTTTTGTACTTTGTTGTTTAGGAGATGAAGCGCGGAACCTCCTGTGCTAGATGTTTTTGTTACTTCTCTACCCGTACATGTTGGTGACTTGAGTGTTTACCTTATCAATGGGCTGGCGGCGGCCATGACGATGCGGTGCGCGGCGAGTGGCACAGCGTCGTCGCACACCAGCACGAGGTCGGAGTAGCGCGCGCCGCGCCACGCCGCGCCCACCTCGTTCAGGATGCAGGCGTGGTGCTTGCCGTACGTCAGCGTCAGCAGGCCCTCGCCCATCATTCCAGCACTAAACAAATTGTATAAACATTAGGTAATTGTCACATGTATAATATTGACGTGCTTATTAATACAGCTGCCAAACTCTAAGGAACCTCTATTTCATGATATTGACACGATTTCTCTAAGTTTTATATTTCATACCTACAATAATGTATTCCGGACATGTACACACATAGCAATGAGGTATAGTTTAGAGCCGTAAATGGTAACCATTTGTATATAATTGTCGAATTAAATTAGTATTATTCGATTTCCATTCTAAGATGATGTTAAAAATTTTGCTTATTATGATTAATTTTAACATCAACACGCTACGCAGCTCTTATTAAGTCGGTAATTTATGTTTGTGAAAACATAAACAAGGGCAAGTTACTGCTTTTCGTGATTGTGAACATCCAATAGTGAACCCTGAGATATGTTCGTGAGCCAACAAATTGTGTGCCGCACGATGCAAACACTAATAAACTAGTGAAATCTCCGAGTATTGAGGTCCATCATAATGTTTTGCGGTTCATTAGTCTCTCATTCGATATCGGACTGAAAATCGGTACAAAGGCAAGGTCGCAGCCAGCGAACTGTTTCGATGTTTCAATTCATCTGATAGCTTGAAATAAATTCAATCGAAGGCAATCGTAAATTCTTATAACAATAGCCTTTATTTGGTCATTTCTCAACCAAATTAAAAAGGTTAAGAGGTGAGAGGAATTTAAATAAATCGTCACGGTGTCGGAATGCTAAGCGGGGACAGTGGTCCAGGTGTGAGATGTTAGAAAGTGTGATGCAAGGCGACCTTGGCAGCGCGGCATAACGCAACGCTAATAACGCGTTGCACAGTCTAGAGATCGTTTAAATGACGATTAGCGGGCGCTTCTCGTGTCGTGTCGGTGTTTAGTAACTCTGACTGACTCTGAGGTCGCCTGCGGAATAACGCTCATTGTTGTCGGCAAACGACGCCATTGTTGCACTATTTTACTCGAAAAGTCATATTTAATTGCGAAGGTTAGTTGTCGATGAATGCAGAGATAAAGTGTATTCGGCGCAGAAAAGAGCGATGATCTCAATCGCGACCTCTGTAGGCGTTTCGCAACGCTCGCTGGTTCTCAATGATTTCTGAATTTTAAAAGGATTCAACTGCAATGCCTAACGGTGTGGTCAAGCTTGGATACAAATTTATAGTGAACAAAAAATAATAATGAGTTTGGTTTGAAATAAAAAGTGAAAAGCGCCTTATTCTAATTATTCTTATCTTAGTAAGGCATCACAAGGGATCACAAGAGCAGTTAACTAATTGTTTTGCATACCAGAATCTAGTAGGTAGTAACTAGATAATGCGTGTTAAATTTGCGTTTCATTAGGGCTCTGCCGGAGCGGGTCTATTAAGTTGTAATAAGTGTAATTGAAGGCCAAGTTTCACATACGTTTTCGTTATTAGTATAATAAACAATAAACATTTTCGGATTCATCTTACTTATCTTGTTTGCAATTATTATTTACGAATGTATATTTAATTGTTATGTTAATCTATCAAAATCGATTATTTTTATCTCCTTTAACTTCATTATTATAATTATTATTGATTTTAAGTACCAATTAATTCAATTATCTGTACTAAACTTCATCGACCAAATTAATTTGACCTAAAACCAAAGTATAACTTGAATTCAAGCGGTTGTTTAGTTGATGAAATAACTCCAGAAATCCGACTGACAAATTTATAGCACAACAAGTAAATCCGGGGTTTAAAGCAATTGTATTTTGCGGGCGGCGCAAGCGCAACATGCGTGACGGTCTCTCCCGCCATTGTTCGTGTGAAACCACACGTGACTGCAGCTCAGTTTAACATCATGTTGCTATGCTACAGGGTTGCTCTAACATATATATCTCCCTAAAAAAAATCGACAACTATTAATGTTAATTAATTTCTAGTTAAGGCCTATCGCCATCTGTCTGATAATTTAAGAGTTATTGTCGCATGGCTAATCATTTTGTGACATGGGTTAAATAGCTATAAACTAGGTATATTGAAAATAAAATTACTATCTAAATAAATATTGTGTAAATGTGTGTGATCAACATTATATAGTATAAACATAATTTAATAATTGTGCCCTCTGTTGGATAAATGATATGCTTAGCCACTTTTAGCAAAGTGAATCAATAATTCCGCTAGGTGGCGCTAAAATTTTACACGTGTCATCACAGATGGCGCTCTAAGTACAATATTATAAAGTACTTATGTAAATTAGATACGGACCGATATTCAATAAACAATACTTTTTTAATACTGAACTTTTTGTAACAATTTCCATTGTAAAAAGAGGGTCGGCCTTCGCAAGTAACACGTAATATAGTAACTTTCACTGATAATTTTCAGTAAACATAATTCCGGAAACATTTAAACACAATCTCTTTCGCCTTTTACTCATTTGGTTACGAAGGTGATTCAGTTGCACAATTCATATAAGTATAAATTATATTTTTAAATTAAAGAACAAAAACTACATGAGAATTAAATTGATACACCTATCGCTAACATAGTTATCACAATTAATTAGTTGACTTGATGTTGACAAATCGTTGCCGTTATAAGTTGTCGCCTGTCAAAATAGCTCATAATAAATTAAGTTGTATTTTAAAAAGTTGATTGTATTTATAAATATAAATAGCACAACGCGTAGTTTAAATGACCGTCGTTGAAGAGTAAATATGCAATTAATTTAATAACAAACTTTAACTGATTCACCATAAACTTTGTAAACAAATCGTTAAAACATAGAAAGTAATTATAACAAACATTACGCTCGTTAAAGTTAAGCAAATATTCAAAACGATCAGGAAGCGTTCCAACTAGATGTTAATGTAAACAAGAAGCAATAAAAATATCTCAATTACTGATCAAGAATCAAGTGTACACTCAAGGTTGTGTCATAAAAGAAATACGCCTGTTCAGTTACATAATTCAACCCACATTAATTAACCGCGTACCGCGTACCGACCCAGAATGGTCATGTTGAGTTATGAGCCGTACCAGAAACATACAGGAGTCTAGATTGTTGCCATTAATGGGTTTTATGACAACGTGTCATTGTAAATTAGAGAGGACAGTGGCGCCGACTGCGATAATTAAAGTAATTTCTTGTAATTGGTTATCAGCAGTTTAATTTAGTATTATTTAGTTTATACATAGATGTAAGATTTCCATAAAAAACAATTAACGACAGTTCAAAGGTTAATTATTCTTTGGTAGATGCTTGCGCGAAAACAAAAAAATATTATACATACATACAATTTATACGTGAAAAAAGTTACCAAAAAATACAAACAAAATTTGAATGCGCTCTTTTTAGGTATTTAAATAGTTTTCAATATACAAATTTAAATTTACATTATCACCAGATCACCATTCATCCCCACCGAGGAACTCGGACTTCAGGGTGACTAGGCCAAAGTCAACGCTGCCCCTTGTCGAATTTCTTCGGCGATATGTTAAGATTGCAATATGCTTTCCTTCACCATAAGAATCGTTAAAACTAACACATCTATTAAATTGTTTCTTAAAAAAAGATTACAAAAAATTACAAATAATTTAACACATTAGCACGTACGAGATTAATGACATGACCAGTACCGGAAGCAAAGGTTAACAGCGGTCCGTTTGACGCCAAATTAAATCGAGTTTGCGAAACATTTCGCGATACTGATGTCGCAAGAGACCGCCACCGTTGGACTACTGGAGCGTAGGATTGGGAAAAAAGTTCCAACTTTCCCCGTCTCTTGCTTAATAATTGAAAGTTACGAAAATAATACGATTCGGCTATTGATTATATTTAGAGTACGTTATTTATTATTTTATCTACACTTATATTATAAAGAGGAAAACTTTGTATTTTTGTATATATTGAAATAACTCAAGAACTACAGGGCCGATTTCAAAATTTCTTTCACCATTAGAAAGCTACATTATCCTCGTGTAACACAGGCTATATGCTTTAACCCACGCGGAAGAAGTAGCGAACAACAGCTAGTTTCATTATAATTTAAAACGATTATACGTAAGTTAATTTTTAACTCGTAAATTAACGACGTTTGATTAAATCAAATGATAAAATTTGTATGAATGCGTATATGTAAGTTGTACTTTAATAAGAACAAAGCAATAGATGGCGTTAGTGGAGAATTTTCTTAACACAACCTAGTAATTATAGGAAGTCCTGATATAAAATGATTTATATATTTTAATATCATCAAAGTTATTGCAGACTCTACTACTAGACGTACGCAGACGACGTTCACAAAGTGCCTTTAAAAATAGGAGATTTTTCTGGTCTATGAAACTGGTTTTTATTCATATAAATAAAAGAGTTTAAGCATGCGGAAATATAAAGTAAATTCTGCTCAGTACATAAAAATCTTTTATATTTTATTCTTATAAGTAACCGAGGTAAGTTTTTATAATTGGAAATAGCAAGACATTTTAAGTATTTAATTCTTCATAGTTTTGGACTATGAATAAATGAAAACAATTATTTAGATATCTGAAGATTATCTACATAATATAGTAGTATAGTGTAGCTCGACCCGTGATGGGCTCCATTTTCGGCAACTCCACGACTAGCGCGTAATTTGCGTGACTTTACACATATCTTTGAATTTCTTCGACGATATTTACAGGTTTCACGATGTTTTACTTCATCGTAAGAGGATCGGGTAAATGTGTACTAATGTAAATATAATAAATGAAAAAATAGACACTTTTTAAGATATTATATCAGCATTTTTAACATAACCATAATATAAAAGCGAAATCTGTACATTAACTTCCATGTTGTTATTAAGTTTAAACTGTGGATTTTACCGTTGAAATACCCATTCAAAAACATTTCTTTAACATAGGTAAAAACACATAGGAATATGTTTGAGTGTTTCTCCATTGGAAGACTGCGGTATTTCTTGACCTTTGTTGATTCGCACCACAATTAGAAACCCAATCGTATTTCGTATGTGAAAAGTTTAAGGTTATTTGATAATACAGTATGAGCTTCTTTGTTACTTATCTTAATAAATCTAATAGGCAGTAGCATACGCAAAATACGCGCTAGTCGTGGAGTTGCGGAAAATGGAGCCCATCATGAGTCGAAACCTTTTTTTTAGGCAGTAGCATAGAATTCAAATTGCTCATTTTTGTAATTTGA
>QDHC01006394.1:376098-396552 GCA_013186455.1 Papilio dardanus tibullus
CTACGATCCCACAGCCCTGTAGGACGCGTCGACAGACACACCGACAGCTTCACGCTCTACTTAAAGTACTTAAACGATCGATTCTATTAAAATGTCCATTATCATACCACCGCTCATTACACGCTCGTCGAAATTCGCGACAGTATCGATAGCATACTTCACGCTTGTCATAACCGCATATCAACTGGACTAACCAGATAGGCGGGCGAAGCTCAGAAGTTGATTTTTAATAATAAGAAAGAGTTTCGAGATATGAAACCGTAATAACAATTCCGGTACGGCCTCGATGACGTTTGAAAAAAGGTACTTAGCAACGGGCCAGACCCCTTTACGAGCTTCTAACAGGCGGGCTTGACAGAAAACGATAGTGATGTAAGTCGATAGTCGTCAAACAGGAAATCGCGGGGCACGCGTGGCGAGCGATATGCGGCTCGCTTTGTGCCGCGGCCTTCGGACGAAATGTTTGCGGCGCGGCGGCGACGCTGCGTGTCGCACTCGCGCGCGCGGCGTCGGCACCACACACGAGCGTTATGTAATCCAGCTCCACAACAAACGCCAGCTCATTCATAAGACCATTCTGGCGCGATGCATCACCACCGGACGGCGAGTCGACGCTATAGCAGTCTGTTTTTACACATCGCTCCAAGACTCGCCAGCTATCTTGTTTACTACACGCATGTGTGGGAAACGATAAACGACCGATAATTTCTTTACGTAGTAAAACAAGGAACTGTCTAAAATTGTTATGTTAGTCAATGTCGACTGAGATCATTGTCATTATGATAATTATTTTTTTACGCGGCGCGGCGTTGATTTCCCTCGCTTTACGGTATTATTACATTAATTCATATCTATTGCTCGATTACCATATTTAAAACAAATTCGATGACTTACACGTTTGTTCTCGTATATCACACTTATTATGTAAATTACAACATTAACAATTTATTAACATAATTTATTTATGTGTACTAAACACGATAGTTAGACAAATTGTACAATGGAACTTTTTTAACTATGTTCGTAAGAGATATAAATAAAAACATTTTCGTATGGGATAGACGGAAATGGCAATCATTGTTTTTGCGAGGTTTGTCATATGGAGGGCGAACTTATCATTCGACAGTAACACACCTACTTTTATGCGATTTGGTGCCAATTTGTGACACTAGATTTGTTTTTTATGAATATAAAACAAAAGTTGATTGAAGATTAGTTGCTATTTAGGTTCAAAGGGCCTCCCGTTCGCACCTATCATGAGTAATAAGTGAAAAATGTACCTTCGCGTAGCTATAATCTGTTGATACTTTGGTAAACGTGGGAATGTTCTGACGATGAGCGTATGTCTTCGGCGACTGACAAATGTATTTATTTATAAATTACCTCATACCCTTGCGTGAGAGTTGGGCCGAAAGCGAGAATGAATATTACCTTCGATGATGCTAAAATAGCTCCCGTAGTTACTCTCGCCTTGCGTTTGATTGACTATTGATCTCTTGTGCCAGATACTTGCTCACGTAGTAAACAAATTGAGTATTAATTTTTGAGTGTTAAATGTTATAAAATCTTTATTAATTAATTGTTCTGGCTCTTTGTAATATGGTATTTCCATTACAGTGAATAATCATTTATGCAATTTTGGTGTCTTTAATAGTTGTTGATATTAAGTGCAACGATAGTGAAGATCACGGGAAACTAATATGATTAAGAATTTACATATTTAAGTGTACCTAATTGGAGGAACGTATACAATTTTTTTATATAATAAACTAGCTGTTGCGCGTGACTTCGTCCGCGTTGAATTAAATAATATATATGTTACTCGGGGATAATGTAGCTCTCTAATAGTGAAAGAATTTTTGAAATCGGCCCAGTAGTTCTTGAGTTATTTCAATACATACAAAAATACAAAGTTTCTCTCTTTATAATATTAGTATAGATATAGATAGATTCCTTCGAATGCCAAACTAAAAGCAAGGCTTTAAAAATAAAGTATTATTAACCTAAGACCTATAACTTCATGAATATCCAAGGTAATAACAATGTGTTCGTCCTAATGAAAAATACCTTCACACATTTACCTGCATGTGTTAAATCTAAATACAATGTAAATATGTGATCAATTATTGTATTCCATTTGTGTCTCGTCCAGCAAGCCGTGAAATATTTAAGGTGCGGTTTCACATGACGCGGTAGACGGCAAACGGCAGTATGCAACTGCCACGTGACAGTCCCAGTCATCTATACTAATATTATAAAGAGAAAATATTTGTATTTTTTATGTATTCAATAACTCAAGACCTAATGTGCCGATTTCAAAAAATCTATCACCATTAGAAAGCTACGGTATCCCCTAGTAACATAGGCTATTCTTTTTAATTCCATACGGACGAAGTCGCGAACAACAGTAATAGATATCATGCAAAGTAATGCTGTCTGCCAACAACGCCTGCTTCTGCCATTTGCCGTCTACCGAGTCCAGTGAAATCATGCCTTTAGATGTCTACTTTACTGAAGAGGATTGTCCTTTACTTTTATATACGGTGATGAATTAACATAAATTTATGATTTATAGGTAAATTATTCTTGACCTGTTTTTGCTGTTGTTCTTTTGAGACTTACAAAAACCTAATAATTGTTTATGTATTTTAATACGATAGCATATTATAAAATAATGCATATCAAGCAGCATAACTCTATGTATAGAATTATCTTACGACGACCAACTATTTTTTAAAAGGAGATTTGTCTGATTAATACTACTACAGTAAAACCTGGCTAAGCAAGACATGAATATGCAGAAACCTCTATAAGCGAGTCATTCTCTGGTCCCGACGAGCTACCTTAATCAACGAGAAACTCGGATTATAGAGAATCCAGTAAATAGATAAATATTGCGATCCCTTGGACTCTCGCTAATCCCGGTTCGACTGTATTCCATACTGTAAATTATACTAGTTATTTGGTAAAAGGCGTTACCATTTCATTAAACTATGTGTATAACACTAACAATCCAGTTTACACGTGTTCGCCTCGGATCTTTGGCGTCATTTATGCTTTCAATATATTTTTTTCCTTCTCTCATTTTATTCTTTTTACTCGAACAACAATAATGTAACTCCTGCGGTTTACGTCATCGCGTCTTTTAAGCCTTGTTCGCACTAGGAAAGTATTTTAGTTTAGTAGATAGTATCCGAACAAATTATTTACTAATCTCTTCTACTAAAATGTTTCTGTTCGGACACGTTTAGTTACTAAATTACCACCCTAGTGCGTAGGTTTAGGCTTAAACGACTCCGAACAGTAGTAAATCTTTTGTTCGGATAAATGCTACTTGCTACTCGACTAAAATACTATCCTTGTGCGAACAAGGCTTTACATCAATGTACCGTTTCATATGAACATAACTATGTAAAATATATTTGATATCATAAATATATTATATGCCTTTATATTATTTGTTATGGGTTGTAATTGTAACATGGGAGGAAGAACTGTATTGTCTTTTTCCATAAGCTTGTTACGCACTTCAATTATAGTTTTGGTAATGCTGAGAGAAACGAACCTTTTAAATTTTAAACAGTTAGTCATGTTTATGAGAATGTAGGAATTTTATTCTGATTATATGCTTCAGTTTAGTATGGCGTCTTTCTTATAAAGCTTGATAGGATATTTTTCGTTTTGATACAGTCGACATTTCGAGCTCGGTGCCTGCAAAGTATAAAACGTGTCTAAGAAAAGGTAGAATTTGATTGTCTGTCGGCAGTGATTTGAATATTTGTTATGTGATTATATCAAATTATGATGAATTAAATCATCTACATACTACGGGCGTTTCCCACGGCGAGAAATCGGTTGACCTTGATGCTAAATTGCATGAACGACCAGTATTAATCTCAAGAGACACAAAGTATCGGACGGCAATAAAACGTAGATAATTTAAAAATATGAATTTATTAATAATAGACGATCTGTTCGAGTCTTCCGTTTATTTAATGGTCGTCTACGAATGGTCCGAGGTGAACCAGACTTGAGGCGAGGTCTGTTTTGAAATAGGATGGCTCTTGACCTTCGGGATGAAAGTCAACAGAGTTGCGCAACGCACCGGCGTGATCGGCGCTCCACTCTATGCTAATAGCCGCCGCGAGACACATATCGTACCTGCTCATGACCCACATTGCACGTTCAAGGATTTCACATATTTGGAAGGCAGTGATTTCAAAACTGCTAGAATTTTTGGGTGTGTGTTTGTTAGCGAGGCTACGTCAAGGCAATGCGCGGCGGAATTGTTACATTCCTAAGCATAATATCAGAAAAAACACCATAATAACGCTATTTTTTATATTTTCCTTCAAATCATTGACGTAGAAAATTCTCGACAGCATGTAGAGAGAAAACGTCAATTGTGACTCAGTTATTTCTCAGATTTATCCGCATTCCGTTCTGAGAACTCTTTCTCCTTAAAAGTATCTTGTAGATTAGTAGATAGGTACAATTGTATTGTATAGAATGGAACGTTATAAATATGAATATGCGCAAGCAACTGTGCGCTTCAAATTTATTTGATTAGATTTTTCACCACTCCTTTCTACTGTCTTGTGCGCACACACACTCTAGCGCAGCGCACGTGTGGTGTGTCGGTGTGCGTGCGCTGCAAGTGTGTGCTGCGCACAGGCACACGTGCGCGTGCGCGGCGCTGTGGGCGTGCGGCGTGCTGCGTGCGTAGATCCGCGGCGCTGCAGTGGTGGGGAGCTAGGGCCGGCGAGCGGCCGCAGTTTTGTAAGAGCGTTTTATTTCAAGGTCACTCGAGCAGTTTTTAGAAAGTTACCTCATACACGAACAAGTTTTAGGTAAAAATTAATAAGATTTACATTTCTTTAGATGACTTCAATCTTAAATCAATTAGAGGTACGAAGACATCAACACGATTCTATGCTACTTTGTAGTTATACTACAAATCTTAATTTCAACCATATTCTTAAAAGTTGCTGAGATTTACTAATAAATAAATTAATATAAACCAATTTAAATGACAATTATTTCGCTTATATTAATTGGATTACTGTCCACAGATAACGAATATAGTTCTATGTATCAATTTAAAATATTTATGTCAAGCTGATAAAAGTTTTTGTGAGGCGTTTTATCTACACTCTGACAAAACTGAAGCGTTAATACTTAACCGAGCGGTGGCGATTGGAGAAAATAACAATTAATTAGACATTAAATAACAATCGACAATTCATTAAACATCAATATAGATACGCAAATAGTGCTGCCGGCCTCCTGTTGTCATAAAAAGTAATGGAAAATAATTTATGTTGGCACTTTGGCAGTAATAAAAATGATTCATAGCACATTTGTCACGAAGCCCATCGCAGGCCGCATTACGTCGCCTTGCGATACAATAAAAGAAGTCCCGAGGAATCATGTTCGCATTTCACATTTCATCAGCGCTCGTTTCCATATACGTCGCGGTGATCTTCTCTCCGGCGTCGGAACCGCGATTGATGAAATGTACTCGGCTGCCATTTCGTCGGTTGCGCAACGTTCACGCTAAATTTTGTTGACAGAGAAAGTATACGAAAGGCTTTACGTAACAAAACCACGTAACTGTTGTAGCGACTCGGTTTTGATTTCCTTGCTTTTACGTCCATCGTTGTTACGTGATATTTTTTTCGGGCTAATTTTAACTCGTTAAGACATCTCACGCTGGTCGCTGTTTTGCAATTTGTTCAATTAGAGAAGTTTTTTACCTCTTTCCAGGTTACTTCATTCTTAGGTTTGCAGTTATCTATAGATAATATTACGTATTATGTTATATGATACATTTTTATACGTTTGTTAGTTGCATTACAACTTAGTACTGGACTAATACAAACACGGTAAGTATGTTTGTGATATTGATTCAAAAGAAAATAATGTAATGGAAAACTTTGTGATAAATAAGAACGTAACGTCAACATGCAAATCGGTAAACATACGAAGGATAAAACATTTTTACGCCACTACGTGACTTCTGAGAAATAATAATTTAAATCGCAATTTTCCGTTGATATTTTCTCTAGTGCGGTGCTATTCAATGCGGTGGACCATATAGAGGATAAATAGTTGAAAATCGTGACCGTCATAAATAAAGTCGGTGGCTTAACTCGAACTGGCTGTGAGAAGCCTTGTTCAAAAGAAGTGCCTACTTACGTTAGTGAAACGAGTTCTTATGACGCAAAAATCGCTATCTAAGTAAAGATTAAGCAAAGCGAGATTCCTCCAGCGGGTTGCAGCCGGTCACAATACAATCTCTGTCCCAATTTCAGAGTTATCAGCGAAGTCAAATATTCAAATCAAACTTGTGAACGGGTGCGGGAGATAAGCGAGCCTGATTTACTCTTCGTTTACTGTTGATTTGTTTTAAAATTCAACTTCAAGTTGCACTTCTAACGAGCACTTTCATTGATCTCTTTCTCTATATAACTTTTTGTGTTATTCATCACGATATAATGTGTGCGTGATAAATAGCGATTAGCTTGACTTCCTTGTAAACATTTATCTGATTTAGTATAGGGTTCTAATGCTGATAACGTTTTTGTGATTATTTTATACCTTGATGTCTTTCAAATCAGTCACAATAGTTTAATGAAATACAATTTATCGTATCATAAATGTAAGAATAAACTTGTTTATGTAAACTTAAGGAAGATCATCGAAAGCGATTGTTCTTATTTCCCTTGATGAATTGTTTGTATAAAGATTGCTCAAGTGAGAGAGATGTGCTGTAATTACGCGATGGTTATCTTCTTTCACAACGGTGGCGGCAAACAAGCGCCAACCGCGAAGGCTGTTAGCGACCGCAATTTGCACTATTACACGCTTTTTAACGAACCTAAAGTACAAAGAATAATGTTTTTGAAAAGACTAGACTATAAGGTAAATTGTAGCAATATTACAAATTGTTAGCATTGTAAGTTTGCCGGCGTGATGCGACTGAGAATAAAGCCCGATAATCCACTTTCCCTGATGAAGGACCTCCGACGGGTCTGAAACTAGTCGGTACCTACACCGAAATAAACGTCTATTTAGCTGTGTTTAATTAATTAGTGTACAGTAAGGTTAACGAATAGTCGTCTAGTATTGAATTTTAGTGCTATTTATCATTGATTAGTGCAATAAATAGTATTGTTTTCTTTTTTGTCATACAAAATAGAGATATTTTGAACTCGTTATGCCTGGCCTTGTTGATATTTTTGGTAACACTTACCCGTTCTGATTTAAACCACAAGATTATTTATAATTATTAAGATATTTGTATCAGTCGCAATTGGTATTTAACACTGAGGTTAAAAAATGGCGAAAAGCCTTGATTTTAAAGATATTTATGCAAGTTTGACATACCATTCTGTTGATTGCGAAAAACATGCGTGTAAAAACGAAATATTTTTTGAACTATATTTGGATATCGCTGTAAAACAGGAAAGTATTGACATGTTTTGAAACATATTCCGCTTTATTTCGAAACGAGAATCAGTGTTATTACTGTTGTACTTTCTACGTGTGATACTGGTACATTAATAAAATGTATTCCAAAATACAGAACATCCTTGTTTCTGGTACTTCTTATGATACATAAGTTAGTCCAATCAGACCCCTGGTCTATCTTATTTGGTTCCGAGTGTCCTCCAATATCGTCAAATCGATGACTTATCGATCCTGGTTTGTCCGAGTACTTTATACATTTTTCCGTAATAAGGGGGATTGTATTCATGTTTACAGTCTGGAATTATGCAAAACCAATTTTACGCTAGTCAAGTCCTATATTCGAGAATGATCTAATGTCGGTCTTTCTTCCGATGACATTAAATATTCCTATATTTGTGCTAAACCGCACTAAATGACTCATTAGTGATAAAAGTGTTATTGCAACACAACTCATATAATCAGAATTAGTACTATATTAGGTAGGCTCCAACTGTCAAAACAATCGTATAAAAACATATTCCTCTTACTGTTCGAGAGTTTAGGGCTTGGAAACTCACGGATAAATTCTAAGGTGTTATTTGAGAGCAATTTTAATAAAGTTATGAACCCAGGATAGCTTTGCTGTTCTATTGTAGATACAAAACATAATAGGTATCATTGAGGCTTGTTTTTATCGCGACATTTCAGTATTAATATCAGACGTATTTAACATACTTTTCATTACGATATTGCGTAGTCTTATCAAATTTTTTTCAGTCATAATTGTAACTGACCTATCCGTACACATACATTTCGCTAAAAATACATTCACGACGAACGAAACGTGAGTTTTCGTTCACGATCGTTCAGTTTTAGTACTAGATGCGCTTCCTTGTGTGTGTGATATTTACATGCGCACGCGCCGAATACGAACGACGAGCGGCTCACGAACAAAAGCGCGAATGTGTAAGTGTCCCACACACGCACTGCCGCCCTACTCCGGATGTCAGCGCAGATTTGTAAGCCTGTGAATGTACTAGCAGCTAGACCAAATCTATAGGTCTGTGCGTTATCTACACGCCACACAAGCGCTCCCACATCGCACTGATGTGTTCGTTATTGTTTGGAAGCCTTGAGGCATTTGAGTTATTTTACAACTACTCGCCGTCGATAGAATTGACTATAAAACTTTGAACAATCAGGATTTATGCGTAGATGGGCTATTTTATTACGTCGACAAATGATGGCAATTAATTTATGGACATAGTCAAGGCTTCAAAGGTTGACATGAAAATAGCAAATAAATGAGTTGGTAAGTACGTAATGCGTTACTTGGACGTGAATTATAAGCAAAAGCATTTTCTAGATGCTTTGTTTATGAAGGTGAACGTAGACTATCAATTATTTGCTAACTACAATACATTATGGAAGTTTTATAAAATAAATCTTCGATAAACTTATAACAAATCAATTTTAATAGAAATTAATTATGGTAATTATTTAAATAGAGGTGAATGAGATTAAAATGTATAGGGCCAAATGAAAGCATTAGATCGTTAATCAAAAAATATCAAACACAAGGATAACACCGTAATAAAAATACCAAATCAAAACATGGCCTTTGGCCAGTAAGTATCAAATGGTATTATGAAAATATAAATCCGGCGCCTTTTCAATTTTATTGACTAGGTGACCTTAAGAAAGTGAGTTTATCAAATTGAACACGAAAGCGGAAGCTAGGCGCGGGCGCGGGCAGCCTCGCCGCTCGCCACTCGGCAGGTATCGAAGATGCTATTGAAATACGAAGGTTAACTGGTACAGAGGATTTAGAATCTGTAAGAGGATGTGCGAACCCTAATTGAAGCGGATGTGCATGTGTGCGTGCGCGTTTGAAACACGTACGCGTGTGCGTGCGAGCGGTGCGTGCGCGCAGACTAGCCGATAACAATAAACTATTTCCGAAGTGACCCAGTTCCAACGTCCTTCGGTAATTTGTGCCGCCAGGAACGAGAAAGGGCTGGGAGTTAATTTGCCGGTGGCCGCACTAAACTTTTATGATCAGTTCACAAAACATCTTTTTGTGTTCCAGAGCTAGTTTGGTCCCCGCGCTGTCGGTACTTCTCGAGTGCCAAAGGACTTTATGACCTTCGCTTTAAATTATCACAAAGTAAGAATTACTGCTATTGAACTTTATTGGGAATTAACAGAAATATATTATTACAAGTTTAAAAGTGAAAGTAAACTTTACAAGTGAGTGGTTAAACTTGGAATACTGAAGGTATAAAATTTAATCGGAGATAACTCAAGACTCAAGTATCAAGTGCATTAAAATGTCTTTGGAGAAACCACAAAGCTACCTCGCAGCGCCGATAGACTGTCTAATTGAATTGGAACTTGTTAAGTGTGTTAATAGACGGTGACCGTCACAATCGGCCAGTAGCTACTACTGAACATTAAAAGGCGATTTACTAATATCATAAACTATATGCGGTGATAGTATCATTTCTCATACGTTGTATTATTTATCAAAATTGTTTCCAAAGTGTAACTGTAACACTTGAACTAGTAAGAAAGAAATTAACAGCTTAAGTTGGTTACATTTATTTTTATTCTGTTGAAGATAAAGAAATGGAGCTAAAATAATTTAGTTAAACGTTAGTCGGTTACCAAACATGTCGGACACAGTCGTAGTGTAATTGTCACAGAAACAAATTTCACAATAGTGGCCACTGACGACCGCGTTCGCTGATAACATTTTTTTTAATTCAGTCCAATGTCAAACAAATATGAAGAAATTTGTAGAGAACAAATCGTTTGCCGGATGGTCAACTAGCGCCGACTAATTTTGTATTTCTAAGAAAATGTTTATGCCGACTTTGCAAGGAGCAAATGCCGATTGCGACATAACATTGAGCACTCGGCTCTTGCATTTAGAATTTTAGAAATGTTTGTGTTCAGACGCTGTAAACCTAGTTTCTTTGAGCGTTCAAATCGTACGCTCAGGTTTATTTATATTGCATTTGAATATTTCCTTTAATTTTTCATGACCTTCCTGGGAATTGCTGCGGTATTATTTTGTGGAAAAATACCGAATTTAAATGGTTTTGTTTAATCGGATTAGTTCATTGACATTGTCACAATGGCCTACTGAATACGTTTTAAAACGTTTGTTTATTTGTGACACAAAACGAATTTAATAAATGGGTATCTCTAGGATAACTTTTGGTTAATTTTTCACAGATTCAAAAACGTGTGATCAGTTTACATGTTCAGTTTATTCAATCAATGTATTATTCAAAATGCAAATGTATATCAGAATTTCGAAAAGAAAAGACAGACAATTTAAATAAAATGAAAGACTGTTCAAACATAACAATACGTGAATACGATACTATCTAATTTTACTCGAACTTTTTAGAGTCGAGGTCAAATATTAAATAACGTGGTCGTATTGAGAAATTGCCAACGACACGTGGCATTGTTGGACGGGAATACACGGTGAAGGGTCACACACAGTACTGCGGGGGAATGCCACTGCTCTGAAGGAACATTGTTAAAAATAGTTAAAACATTCTGCTCTTTTACAAATAAGAGATCAACGGAAAAACCCTTTAAAATATAAGTACAATAAACTCAGAAAACAACCTACATAGATACGATTTGAAACGGAAGCGTACTACTAATTGAAATCAATTATTTTCCTTATAATTAATGTTATTTTGCATTTGTTTATTTCTATGAAGGTACTCTTACAGGAAAGTAATGAAACAATTGTGCCTTAGACTGTACTAATTGGTGATTTGTAACATTTTGCGGTTAATAGCGTACGTATTTGTCACGGATAGATTAGCTTGTTAAACACGAGCCCTTTGTAATTAGTTTAAACAAACAGCGAAAAATAGATCCGTAGCACGTGTAGATAATAAGCGCCACCGCACAATGGAAACTTTTTGTCGGGCAACTTTTAATCGGCATATAAAGAGTTCCTTAGGGTCCGCACACTGGCAACTAAAATTCGGCCGATTCCCATACTTTTTTTACTCCCGTACCTGCACTATTTGATATTTTATATGTAATATTTCGAAATGGGTGATTTTCGCTGTTAAACGTGCATGGAGTAATCCCTCTAGATATATAACAGCTATGTGGCGAGCAACTTTTAGTTGCCGTAGGTGCGCACACTGGAAATTAAAATTTGCCGGGCGACAAAAAGTCGCTAGTTGTTACTCCCATATAAGCTCATAGGAAATCAAGCAAGATACAAAAAGTTGTCCGACAAAAAGTTGCCAATGTACGGGGCGTTTAATGTTACGATAGTTGCTTGAATAGTGACAAAAGGGTTATCTACTATACACTTTTGTATCGAACTTGTACAAAACCTTGATTGATAGAATTTTAATTAGATGTCTTTTAAAGTAGTGTTCTACAAAGTATGTTATATTTTATTCGGAAATTTCATATACTTAATCCTTCTTAAATGTCACTTAGTAAAATACGTTTCCTATTTTTTATGTTTACTCTCGGAACTTGAATCAATCGATCTGTAAAGATTACATTCTTATAAGATCTTTTCGAATTGGATTTCTTTTACGCTAGTATGTACAATCGGATTAAATAGTTTTGGTCGTATTATTATATAAAACTGTGTATACCACTGTGGTCAGATAAAGAAGTCAGTTATTGTAGATTAGTCTTAGTACATTATGCCATAAACAGACTCCTCTAGTGTTATCCCTTCGTGTATATGAGTTTTTTCCTGTAAGAATATGTTTGTATGAGAAATTATCATTTAAAAACTTTCATAGTGACCAATTAACTATGAAAGACTAAATAATTTTAGATTAAACGACATTAAAAAATATGCCAGTTAGTGTGACAGATCGCAGATGTGCTATCAATTTAGGTCTGGTCAAATCCAAATTAGGAATACAGGCGGCGTCAGTTGCAGCTCGGTCTATTATTAGAGGCCTGATAGTTGACAGGTGAGGTCTAATGTCTTTGTACATCATATCTTTATTCTTTATACTACACACAAATCGACTTTATGTCCGGACGTCCAAACGAGTCCTTTGTAATTTGACTAAGGCGGAATAATTTGTAAACTTCAATGAGCTTTTTAAATTATTTTATTATTATTATCTGTAATAATAATTTATGACGCTAGTAAGCCTTTTTCTCTTTCTTACTATTGCTGTTTTATTTGCTGTAAATGAGACATAATAAATAATTTTCTAGAACTGATACTAAAGTTCAATCACACTTTTGTAGTGAGGTAATTATGTTTTATTAATTTTATTGTTTTATTTAAAATCACTGTTTAGTAAATAATTTGAAAAAGTAATGCATTGTTAAAATTAATATTATACATGGATGGTACAAAATAAAATAATACAAAAAAGGAAAACCAAACAGTTTTTTTTGTGTTATTTAAATTAGAAGTAGTATTAATTAGAATTAATTTAGAAATTTAAAGATATGTCTCACACAAGAAGCACGATATGAAGTCAGGCAAAATACGCGCTAGTCGTGGAGTTGCGGAAAATGGAGCCTATCAGGGGTCGAAGTACAAACAATATAATAACAATTTAAATTAAATAGAAAATTAATATTGCGGTTAATAAATCTGAATCTGAATCTGAAACCTCGTTTGGAAATTTAACCAATGCGACAAATAACTTATTCACGTATGCCTTTTTTATTACTTCTTAGTCTAATTATTAACATTTAAGGAACTTGAATTAATGAGCTATTATTGTATATTAACAATAATTGTTTTTTGAATATTATAATACTGCGACGGAAAAGGGATTTCCCATAACTCACAACTAAACTGTTGAATAAGTTTTCATTTATGGATCATAATTATTGTAATTAAAAACATTTTTAAATTATAATTAAATTAAATCATTACTAACATTGTTTTTAACTTTATTTTTCTGTTTAATTTTTCTGAAAATAGAGCAAAAACTACAATAAGTTTGGCTAAATTATTTTAATCTAAAATTAGCATAATTTTGACCAAAGTTTAAGCTATATTACTTTTATCATAATTTTGTTCGTATTTATTGAGGTTTATATGAAAATTCTTGGAAATGTAGATATGAGATAGTATTGGATTTTTTTAAGTTTAAATTGAACCAAAATTTGTTATCGGTACAGTAACAATGTTTCTTATCAATGTGTTTATAATCAGACGATATTGAAGGTTGTTAGGTATGTTATATGTAATAAAAAAGTAATTTATTTGAATTTATCATTCACCTTACTGTAGGATACAGAAACGTAATTTAAATATGTAACAGCGTCTACATAAATAAACGGTTAAAATCCATAAAAACATATTTCATACAAATTTTAACGTCAGTTAAATTATGAACGGCTCTTACTTAAGACTCATTTCAGTATTCCGTTATTGAACAAAATTGAGATAAGATAAGTTTTTATTTCTGAAATAAATCTCACCGTTATACTCCAGTCTAAACTATAATAATTTATTTTTAAATTTGTCCATGAATTTAAAAATAAAACGAAACGATATTGCATATTTCAATCAATAATATTGCAACGATCATTGGAAAAGGAATATTTAATTATTTTCTAAAATAAATTAAACAAAAATTCGACAGGAGTTAAAATATAAATAAAATGTAATCAATAAATAAAATATGCAAAATAAAAGGTCAAGATCGAAATTAACATATTTATAAAGATTGTAATACAAATTAAAATATAAGGAGAAAAGTAGAAATTATTTTTTCAACTATAAAAAGCATTATTAAGCTTATTTTCCTAGATTTTAAACAAATAATATGTAATTTAGCAACATACATATTTGGGTTAAAACAAAATACATACGCTTCTCTAACCGTATAACCCAATTGCGTAGATTATTAAATGAGAAACAACTAATTGCTTGGGCCATTTTTCGTCGGAATAGACATGACAATCTTGCATTTAGAGAAATCTACACGAATACCTTTTCACGCATATTTCCTTAGTATCAACGAAACTTATTAAAATAAAATTTCTAGTTTTTATCAAATGTAGTTTATAGCACATTTTATTATATAGACTTATAAAGTAAGTAAAATGTTAGGATAATAATGCACTTATTAGAATTGTATTTTAATAAGTCTAACAATGTTGCATGGATTAAATTCTTACTAGAATTGAATAATTTCTTAAAAATATGCCAATTAAAATGATAGAGAAGGAACGAGTTAGTGAATGAATAATTAAACTTTTCTATACTAATATTATAAATAGAGAAACTTAGTATTTTTGTATATATTGAAATAACACAAGAACTACTAGGCCGATTTCAAAAATTCTTCCACCGTTTGAAAGCTACACTATCCCCGAGTAACAGGCTTTATTTTTTAATTCCGCGCTGACGAAGTCGCGAACAACAGCTAGTGTTTATTAAATAACTTAAATATTTGAATGAAGTAAATTAAGTTTAGATCTAACAAACAGATTTGTGAGAGTTTCGTTTGTAACAAATTAAAAGGCATTCAAGAAATAAAAGTGATGTATAAAAAACATGATAATTATAATAAGTGGCAAACAGGATGTATGTAAATTAAATAATAACAGTACAAACTTCATCTTTAGATATGTACCTTTACGATTACGTTTAAATTGTAATCAAAGTTTAATAGTTTACGATAATTTATCATTCGATGAAATCGAACGTAAATCCGTTATTATTTGTTATTTTGTAATGAAAATAAATATTTATCGATGAGATTAGAATGAAATCTTCAAGGTGGCGGGACGGTAGCGGCGGCAGACGACAAGATAAATTAAGTACCTGATAGCTGATATTTTGTAATAAAGCTTTTGATCGCTTATGCTTCCCTGGTACCGGCGACTGGGTATGCATAGAAACGGATAAGATTTAAAGCTTCTGTGGTTAGTTCCGTAAAATAAATTGATTGCTTGTATTAAGGATCTAACGATGTGAGCAATACCAGGATTCCAGAATTGCCTCGATAGTAGCTAGGGTCAATGATATTGCAAAATATTGTAATAGATAAATACTATTTTGCCTAATAATTTTCAATTTGTGTTCAAAATAAAATGTAAAAGTAATTAAACACACTCATATATTATTATGATTTATATCATTGTTTACGTTAGTGTTAAATTAAAATAATTCCCTATATTTTCCTGTTTTTGGATAGTTGACCATTTTGTTAGATTAATTATTATAAGCTACTTTAATTAATTTAATTTAAAATTTTATTATAAATTAAACTAAAGGATCTCCAAAGGTATAATATACCACCGAAGGTATTTAGTACTGAATCGAGAATATTATATTTTGTGTGTCGAATGCGCGCGAAACAGCGTGGAAAAGCGGCGCGGGCGCGTCCGCGCTGAGCTCTAACGTAGTTGATTTCGCAAACCACCATCTAATGTGAACCTATTAACCTCTCCGGCGAGCGAGGCTCAGCTGAAGTCGAGAGGCGGATGAGGCGTCGAATAGTGCGTTCATTAAACACAAGGTTGTTCCCGCCGTCCCCGGGCCCCGGCCCGTGTCGCCCTACGCCCGCTCCCACGGCGCGCCCGCAGAAAAAAAACGAAATAAAAGTAAATAAACAAATCCTCACCTTGCAAACTGTAGTGCACTTCTATTCGCAATCTCATTGTACAGACTCAAAAGGACGTTGCTGTCGAACATATTAACACATCACAGCCATTTCTTTCACAAATAAAAACGTATAAAAACAATAACAATCCAAATACGAAGCACCAGCGATCACAGGATTATCACACCGGCCGATCCTAGGCACGTCCGTGCGCGAGCGACGTCAAATCAAACTGGCCCGGTCAAAATGACGAAAGTGAAAACATCGCACGCACAGAAAAAAAGGTTGGCGGCGCGGCACAGTCCTTGCAGGCCACCTCTCGCGCGGGCTCCAGTGACACAGTAACTGCGCGCTCGCGCATCGCCCTCGCCTATATAACGAAACGCTTTGCGGCTCCGGCTTCAAACGCCGCCGGACGGCACAAAAAGAAGATGCCTCGCCTCGCAACGGTAGCTAGGAAAGAATGAACACAAAGAATGGCGACACGTGCGCGCGTGTGTGTGCACGTGCGCGCGTCTGTGTGCGCAGAGATAGGCGGCCGCAGGAAACTCCGTTCTCTTCCACTAGGAAAGACCTTGGAGTTGAATCGGCACGTTGCAATGTGTACCGCCATCGCCTACGCCGGAGCCCGGTACCTACTCGGCGCCTTACCGCCTTACCGCCTCGCCGGCACACTACGCCACAGCCGATCATTCCATATTACACGTTTGTTTTCCATCACGATCTCGTACTGTGCCACGGACGATTCATAACATTTCCTAGACCGTAAACAACAACATTTTGCGCATCACACACCGAATAAAGAAACTTATTATGTAGGCGGTAAAAATCATCGTCTAGCATGTTAACATGAAGCGATAAGACGTCCGAGTTCGAGGACAAAACAAAATGTAAATCTAGTCAATGTTAATTAGTATAACAGCGATTAAATTGTTTTACCAAGCAATGACAGCTGCGCAAACGGTACAAATGTTGTCGAAGACAATGGTGATGCAACGAAAGTTGATAATGTTTTTAGCAGTTTGACACGTTCCGGGCGTGGGCACTCGGTCAAATTAACGAGCGAGGAAGTGTTTTGCGCAACATCGTGTGAAGAAATGTAAGGAAAGATGGGTTAAGTGAATAAGTAGGTAAATGAGATCTTTATACATTGTGATGAAATTCGGAAATAAGGAAATTACTCAGAATGTCCGGTTTACATTTTTTCTACATACAGTTACAAATCGGTATAATTGCAATTGTAATCACAAATAATATTAAATTGAAATGCCACTAATAACGTTATGGATGTGAAATGTTTAAACAACATAAAATATGCATTATCGTGAAATTATAATCATGTAGATATATTTATAACTTTCACATTTTACGTAACAATAATTGTACATGAACAATTACTATTTAGTACTTAAGCAAAAAAAGACACTAACGCGACATACAAATTAGTTAAATTAATTACTTTACAATAAATGTAACTGAACGTAATGTACATTATTTAAAATGTGCTAAAACGCGGCGAGCAGCGAGTCGTTCCGTTTTGATAACGTAACAGCATTTCACTTTCGTTTCCACACTCTCATTGTCTAGTGAGCACGATTGGATAACTGCGCAAATATCTTCCGAAGCCGCGGCTTACATAAATGCCTCATGATCTGCTTCTGTGTGAATCGCATTAATTGCGTCTTGTTTTTCAATTCTTTTATTTAATATTAAAATTGTTATTGATATCTTACTCTGTAACAAAGTGAGAGGCTCCCACATTGATGTCTCGTCTCTTGTGATTGTTTTTAAACGCGGAAAACAATCATAAAAGTAGATATCGTTTGGTATTTCTCAAATGCCGGCTCGATGTTGCAGATAAAGAGCTGTCTATTAATTATTAATAGTGAACTGTCATAAAATGAATTGTCTATCCGTCATGCCGTCGGCCATTTCTCGTTTGCAATACGGAACAATAGTCTATTTAGTGTTTTGCAAATTGTAATCCACAATTAATAGCACAAAGTAAAGTCTAATTTTAGCGCGTTTTCTCGATTTAATTACTAAGAAAATCGTCATGTTTACTCTAATGACCATATTTGCGCAACGCTGCCGAAATATGAATCATTCTGTGATTTCAACGAAATGAAAGAAGCGACAGAGATGACGAAACAATACGTACGGTTACTTTTAAAATAAAAGAAACAAAAAAGTAAGATAAGGCATCGCTTCAAGACTATAGAAGTCTGTGTAAATTGCGTGTTAAATATATTGTTACATAAACTATTTATTATAATAGCTAGGTAGCAAACCCCGCAATTTTAGTGTCCTATTTTCATTCACAATTTATTAATATGAAACTTATTAACGAATATAAATAATAATAGTAAAAATTACGTGAACTAAAACGAAGTACAAAAATCTAAATATCCATTTTAATGCGATGAGTTGAACTTTGAATGTATCTACGGAAGAAACATTTCCTCAGAGTAAATTCGAAAAGACAAGCCAATAGAATGGCGCGATTTCGAAACGCATTACTGGTTTGTTGGCTCCACCTAGATCGCTCGCCACGTGCATTGTAGATACTTTTTGACTTATACTTTTACATTTTATTTCACATTAAGTAATCGAAGATTTCATAGGGTTTTGGATATTTCTATCCTCTTGATCTTATAGTTTATGTGATGTGCGTTAACCAAGTTTTGACCTCGCCAATCATTCGTCATTTTAGTTCCTTGTGATGATTTGGACATTTCATATATAAGATCAATTAACAATTATTATTATCTCGTGTATTTATGAACGATTAATTAAAAGTTTTCGATATTATAAAGTTACAAAGTTACGTTTGGTCGTATTTAGCATATATTTTGTTTGTGTGTGTTAAGTAAGGTCAAGATTGCTCGAAGTGTACAAAGTAGAATATATACGAATATTAGTGATGACAAAGAAAGTATTGTAAGTATGAAGTCATCCGTGAGATTCGGCGCGCACTCCGTGCTCCGAACCGACACTTTCCCGTCACAATTTCTCTGAGTGAAAGTGAAGCATATGTATTGTACTTTTGTCAATGGCAAATCGCTACACTAATCTCAAATCTGAATCTCGCTTGATATTTACCGGCGCACCCGTTATAATACTAGTTTGACAAAACGAAAGTTCGCTATTATAGTTGCGTAATTGAAATTTTACCCGATTATTAGCCGGTCGATTTGAAACGAAACGTTTCGTAAGAAATCTTGTTGTTTTTATAATTGTGAATTGCTTATAAAGTAAATAAGACCCGAACTGACTGATTTGCACTTTTTAATGGGTTATGTTTATAGTGCGGCTTCCTTAATTTCTTTTAATTATTTTTCATTTCAAAACTACACATTGTATATCTCTAAAGGGGATTTGATTAAAAACCAAATCATGCACTACTAGCAAATTCATCAACGTTTATTGTAGATGTGTCACGATACATCGCGGTTGTCGTTTGTTACTATTAAAAACGAAAATTCGTTAACCGATTGACCTTGGACCGCGTCCCTTTCAGTTCCACTAAATGATGACAATTGGTCGTTACGTGCTCGTCATAGCGAGAGAGCAATGGTCACGGCGACGCCGCAAGGTTTCCTAGACTCGCTGCCAACGGCTGCCGCGGGCGTGACACCAGATGAATAAGATATCGCAACACGATAACTAACCGATTTCTTTTCACCTTTCGTCTAATCGACGACGGCTAATGAGAAATTGCAAAGAAAAATCGAGGGGCCGGAGGTTTTGTAACGGTTATCGAAAGCGCGGTCCGCGGAGCTCGAGCGCTCGGCGTAGACGTCGAAAGTGAGACCGTGAGGTTGCGCAGGCGCGTTACGAAGTTTTTATTGTCGGCCGCGCGCGAAATCACTCGAAAGTTGTATTGTCCTTGGATATTTCACTTCTTTATTTGTTGCGTTTCCGACACCCGAGCCGAAGTTCAGTCGGCGGTGACGCTAATTGTGCGCTTTGCGTGCGTCTCGCCGCTCTCGAGCTCGCGACTCCCCTTCACTGCGATCTCCTCGTATTAGATTATCGCAGGATGCTGTAGTTCCCGTTTCCACGGCGGTTGCGATGTTTACCACCGCTTGCGACGGGATACCTTACACCTGTACACTGAAAATAGAAGCACTCCGCGCAACTCTTACCGAGGAACGATGTTAGGTGAAAACTGGTGTGTGTCGCAGCAGTCCAGGGTGCGTGTGAGCGCGGGAGTGCGGCTGCGTTCCCCGGGCTTGCGCCACTTCCCCGCTTGCGACACGCTTCCTCCGGGAGAGCGCGAGGCCGCGCGGGTTCGCGCCGCGCTTGCACAATATGGTTATCGGCGACCCGGTTTCGGCTTCGGCGTCCACTCGAACTGAATCCAGGGCTGGTGAGCACTAGGTAGCACTGTAATCCGGGCACAGTC
>QDHC01006394.1:396958-412246 GCA_013186455.1 Papilio dardanus tibullus
GCGAAGCGACCGCTGCCCATAGACATCTGCAATTGCAGATGCGTTGCCTACCCTTAATCTACGGAAGAGGAGACCCACAGCACAAGAATAATTCTTCCTATGCGTCGCCTCCCCCATTAAATCCACTTCCCCTTCCCATCATATCCTATTAGAAAAAGATAGGAAGGAAAAATGGACTAAAATTAGTTCTCCGGCACCATACTCATCAGACGAAATACGGAATTGCTTCCATTTCAAGTCTGTTATTGAACTGTTATTGAACGTGTTTAAACTTGTAATTAATTAGCTGTTATTATGTAACATACTGTATCTTGTACGTTCTTGGCATTTTGTGTAAAAAGCTTATTAAAAGCACTTAGGTGAAAGGCTTAATGTAACTTTCTAACCTTTAAAAGCTCTTAAGACGTATAGAAAATACTTTGAAATAAAACATACAGTTTGCCTACTGGTCTCACAAAATACACATAAATACATAATTGCAGCAAAAAGTTTTGTAACGAACAAGGTTTTACGTGTGAAATACCAAAAATGTTTTTTTTCATGACGGGTACTTTGCTTTTTTTATAACGTAGGTACTTTTAAATTGAAAACACAGTCAAACCTGGATATGCCACACCTGGATCTTGGATTGAAGCGAGAGTCATTCTCTGATCCCGACGAACTACATCCATAAGCGAGAAACTCAGATTAGAGAGAAACCGCTATAAGCGAGACATATATCGCGGTCCCTTGGACCCTCGCTTGTTCAGGTTTGACTGACTTAAGGTCATTTCAGTTCTTTCAATTTTAATTTTAATAAACATGACTTTGAGAGTTTATTTCAAATAATTGACTATCGCTAGGATTAAAAACAAGCAACAGCGTTTGGTAAAACGATAATAAAGAGACTCACCCCTGAAGAAGAGTCTCTAACAGGCTCGAAACTTAGTACTGATACCAGATGCTAATTACACTAGTGCAGCAGTTTTTGTCTATATCTATACTTATATCATAAAGAGAGACACTTTGTGTTTTTATTTGTATTGAAATAACTCAAGAACTACTGGGCCGATTTCAAAAATTCTTCCACCAATAGAAAGCTACATTATCCCCGAGTAACATAGGCTATATTATTTAATTCCACGCGGACGAAGTCGCGCACAACAGCTTGTTTACTAATAATAATATGTCACGAAAGTTCTGACAATTCAATAGATAAGTTGAATTAAATAGATGACTAATTTAAGAATTCAACTGTAACAAAAAACTCCATCACTGTTGACATTATAAAAACGAACTTTCAATTGCGTAATCCTGATCGAATCGTGTGAAACTGAGTCACTGTGACAATTGCAATAGTAAATAGGACATTATAGATATATTTTTGTTATATTATCATAATATTCAATGGGAACGGATGAGAGTGCATAGCGATAAGAGAATACAGGAACAGAGACAATATGATATCACAAATTAATTTGTAGTAAATATTCATGCATAAATCCATTGAATGTTACTTGTTGAATAACAATTTTCCTTCTGATTGCTTACACGTGATCCGTATCTATAATTGAGGTCATATTGCAACAGGAATTTTAACTATGTAGGAAAGACTCGAGAATCAAATTTCAAAACTCATTATTGTCGACAAAATTCAAACTGCTTACCATTCTCTATAGCGGGATTTGTCACAAATACCTACATGGTGTCGTAAAAGATTTAATAAATTTCATACATCTGATTCGATGTAGGTAAATAGAGCTTTGCAGCGCTCATAAGTGTTTAATACAAATTACCTACTCAAATCAAATTCGTCCAAAAACATTATAGTTGAAATAAGAGAGCAGGGTTGCTACCGAAAGTACTTTTCGATTGGCGATATCACTTATGGAATCGACAAAAATGTATGAAACTGACATTGACATTCGATAAGTCATGTCACGTGTGAGATATCGAAAGTCATTGTCAGTTCGATATTTTTTTATGTTCGCTACCAAATCGCTTTGTAGCGCATGTACTTTTGTAACCCCCAGTTTTCTTTTATTCTATTTTAAATATAGCGGAAATAAACCTACATATTTTAGTAATTAATCAACGTTAATTGAAGGTCAGGCTATTAGTAGGTATTAGCGTAGGAGAGGATGGGTTGTACGTAGTACGTGGTCGTGTAGGTACGGACTAACGCCGCGACATTGAAAGTTGGCATTACATTACGTAACCCTAGAAACATCGGGCGTGCGGATTGAATATCACACCGGGTCGCAGGCGCACGTGGCGGACACTGCAACCGCTACGACACACCAATACACTGTCTATTAATAATAGCAAATAACATTAATATTTTTCATTACACTGTTACTAAAGCCTAGGATAGTATTTTAGTCGAGTAGCAAGTATCCGAACAAATGATTTACTAATCTATTTTACTAAAATGTTTCTGTCCGGACACGTTTAGTTACTAAATTACGACCCTAGTGCTTAAATTTAGGCTTAAACGAATCCGAACAGTAGTTAATCCTTTTTTCGGATAAATGCTACTTGCTACTCGACTAAAATACTATTCTAGTATGTACAAGGCTTTAGTTGCATGAGGCTGTGCGTCCCGT
Source organism: Papilio dardanus tibullus (assembly GCA_013186455.1). Lineage (NCBI taxonomy): Eukaryota > Metazoa > Arthropoda > Insecta > Lepidoptera > Papilionidae > Papilio > Papilio dardanus. Next base: position 399,544 of record QDHC01006394.1, read on the forward strand.
TGACGATTGTAGTGTTGTGGTCAGATAAATAAGAATTCACCGAAAAGTAAAAACCAATGGAAAGACTAATTTTGTTTTTGTTTCGTTTTTTTGTTGCCTTCTCGAGACTTGAAACGCAATTGCATCTATTCCGTTGTTGCCATAGAATAAAAGAACCGGATGAGACATGACATATGTCATACTGACTGCGACTGTGACACATTTATACGTAATATACGTAACGTGACAAAGACAGTGACATAGATCTTTGGTCCCTTTCTCCGTATGCGATTTTGTATGTTTGGGTCCAGAAATAAGACCCAAATAAATGCGACGTATCATCGTATTTTCGGAGAACTAATTTTTCATACGTCCCAGGCAAAGGCTTATAAAATAATGTTATTGGTTTAAAACCGTAAAGTGAGTCTAATGCAATTTTTGTTCCTTATACGCTATAGCCATTTCTATATCTTTCTCTTTCTACGGTTGTTGCGGATATCCACATCGTTTAACAAAATGTTTTAATATTTGTATAATAAATAATTGCCCGATCCCATTTATAAATAACCGATTTTAGGCCCAATGCGATAGTTGCAGCTCAGTGTTACATTTTGATAACCTCAAATATAAACTACACGCTTATCGCGGGACTTTAATACTCTCTTTCTAATGTAGGTAACCTACATCACAACTTATTGGATTCCTCGAAAAGTAATTAAGTTTTTAACTCTATGGGAATCGTAGTCCAATGATTAGTGCAATACCATTAGTCTATTTTTAGGCTTGACCTCAATACTAAAGAAGTTAATTGGCGATGAAATCAAGATATTACGAACTAGTTTCGATTGGAAAGAACATTTTAAATAAATCAAATATTAAATTAATAATAATAACATATAAATCATTTTTTTAATACCTTTTTGTATGTCCTTAAAGTAAGACAAAATGTTGCTAAAAGCAATGTTGTAAACAGTCTGGTTACCACTTACTTTGATCTGAATTACGCATCGAACGCCTTTCTATTTTTCCACTTTCATACACCTACGCAGAGATGTTCTCTATCACGTATTGTTTTGCATACATTTAGGATTAATTTGTAGATGTAGAGATGTCCATGTAGTTATACATTTTACCATCCTAAAACCTAAAGCCTTGTACGCACTAGGATAGTATTTTAGTCGAGTAGCAAGTAGCAAGTATCCGAACAAAGGATTTACTAGTCTATTCTACTAAAATGTTGCTGTTCGGATACGTTTAGTTACTAAACTACTACCCTAGTGCGTAGGTTTAGGCTTAAACGAGTCCGAACAGTAGTGAATTCTTTGTTCGGATAAATGCTACTTGCTACTCGCCTAAAATACTATCCTGGTGCGAACAAGGCTTTAGGCTGGGTTATTGACTACAAATTGTGACCGTGTACTCTAGATTTGCATGTTGTAAAAGTTACTAATTTAATCATAATAATGTCCAATAAATATTACTAACATATTTGCTAAGTTTGGATTGTTTAACATATAAATAAACCTTATCTTTACACGCGTTTGGAAACAAAAGTAGGTAAAACAGTTAATATTACACAATCGTCTAACTTTATTTAGAATATCGTTATAGATGACAAAATATACGCGAACAATATTTCATCGCATTATCCTTAGTAAAAGTATTAATAATGTATTATTTCAAATAGCCCGTGGTGGCCTTGACGAATATTTCGGGAACAAACTTCGGACTTAATATGGGTCACAGGTATGACTTATTCACATGGAAAACTTTATGACATTTTTACATCGTGACTGGTCGACAACGTCTTTGAGATTGTTAGTTAATATTAAATGTTGCATGCTTCACAATAACAGAGCTTCAAGATTTCACTTTCTACAAACTGTCGAATAATTTGTATAGTTCTTAATGTTTTTATGATTAATAAAACTAAGAAAGCAATTTGTTAAATTTAGTTCAGCACGAGTGAAGTCTGGAGTAAGATATGTATGCTTCAATAAACGTACTTTCATTGATTGCTTGACACTACTACTTTATCAAATGGAAGCGTACGTTCGTTGTCGATCAATAATATCTAAACAATTGAAATAACACTCTAAAGATAAAATATGAATTGAAGAAAACTGTGTCACAACCTTCGTCAACGCATTACGTTACAAAATTATAGATAACCCCGCCAGGGAATCAAACCAGCTATCACTGGCCGCGAGATTGCTCAGTTACGCAATGAAGAGGGACGACCAATCGATACTTTGATATACCAAATACGGCGATTGATAGACACTACTATATATATATACGCTAATAGTAATTAAATATATATTATTCAATATATTTAACCATTTTTAATCCTTATCCTTACATAGTAAAAAACAATAACGCTTTTTTATGTTTGTCCCTATATATGGTTGAATCTTTGAAATTACGCAACGGATTTGATGCATTTTTTTAATAGATAGAGTGATTCATAAGGAAGGTTTTCATGTATAATACATTCACAATATAGTAGCAACGATTTGCACCCGTGCCGCTGGTAATTACTAAAATGAGAGCTGAAAGTGATTTTCAAAGTTATATTCACATTTAGTAATTGACGAGATTATTTTTAATAATGATTGAAAATTGTTAATAACATTGACTTATTAATATTTAGCGCGATTTTTATCATTTGCAGAGTTTACTCTAGTAAAGAAGAAGAGATCGATGGAACCAGAAAGGTGATGATCAAGAAGGTACTGGCGATTGAAACGATAAATGATTTTGAAGACGAAATTCTATTGTTTAATTACAGATAGATATATCGTAGCTACTAAGAATTTTAATTTTAAATTCTTAGTAGCTACGATAGACCGAAACAACGTAATAACAAATAAAATGTAGAAAATGTTTCGTAGTGACTTTACAATGTCTCTGTACAAGTAATTGGAATTACCCGCAATATGAAACAGTTCACTGCACTCACTTAACCCTGGCATTTTACGAAAGCGTAGTTCCTGGTTAGATTTTAAAAAGTATAATGAAACAATTTTTATAGTGTTAGTATAGATGTTGACAATGAACATGGTTTGTAATAAAAATATAGTACACAACCAAATTATACGTAAGGCAAAGTTTATCTATGCGGTCTTAAATCACTGCATAGGTTATGTGATGCATCTTCGCTAGATTATGCTGTTTTGTGGTAGAGCAAAAAAAAAAAGTCCAAATACTATTCCCCGTCTTCCTTATTTAATTTGAATATAATTGACACAGAATATTTATTAAAGGAAAAGTAATGAGTATGTCGGGAACGCAACCACAAATTTCTGTGTCGTTTGCTGAAATCCCTAACTTATTTGTCATTCAATTATTTTTTAATAATTGTCGTTATTTTATTTTAATTAACGCCAATTATAAATAATTATTTATTTGTTGGTGTTTCATTTTATCTGTTTATATATTTTAGCATTCCAAATATCTAATTTTTATCTTGTCTTATTCGGTCATTCTTTCTTCTAAACCAGCCAATATATTTTATTCGATAAAAATATCTGGAACAAGAGAAATTAATTTAATTTTCAATAATTGGTGTTAGTCTCGAGTGTATTGTTAATTGACCTTGTTGAAAATGATACTTCTCACAGCCACGTGATCCAACACTCAGTGCTTGTAATAGCTTCGAACCAGGGTTGGATTTAAGTTTTATATTAATTTTCTCCGATTATCCACCATAGAACTATGCGTTTAATGTGCACTTCATAAATTGTATCGTATCAAACTTAATTTTAAAAATGATATTATCTATTACTCTCAAAGCAGTAGTTGAAACTTTATTATTAACACGAGCACAATCTGTCCCTGGTCCTTGCACTGTTTACAACTTTATACCGTCACGTTTTTCCTTTTACTGCTTATTACAGAATTACGATACAATAAAAGTTTACACTCTGGAAATTGTAATGTACAAGTCAATACTTAGAGATAATTGTTTCCTACTTAATCCATTTTTTGTAATAATTTTCCATGAAGTTAAAATATTGTGCGTTCTCTAATTTGCAGCTTCTAAGTACAGTGTGAGTATATAAATACTAATACATAGATATAAGTAACGAGTATATAAGTTGCTTACAGTGAAGGAAAGCATCGTGATGCAATCCTGTACATATTGGTGAAGAATTTCAAAGATATGTGTAAAGTCAACGTAGGCAACGCATCTGCAATTGCAGATGTCTATGGGCGGCGGTCGCTTCGCTATTTCAGTAAATCTAGGTGGCCGCTTGCTCGTTTGCCACTATATAATAAAAATAAAAAAATAGTCCTGCACGTGGTATAAGTATATCGTTTTCAGTATGAAGGTCAGCAGGTGGCTGAAAAGCTCGAAACTTATGAAGTTTTATCATAAAATGGTTGTTATATAAATAATTTATGACCGTCGCAGATATGAATACAAAATTGTTAGGAAGCTGTTCGTGCAATCAAGTATATGTACATAATCCTGATTCACGTTTATTAAAGTTTCCATTCCATGAACGTGACTGGTGACGTCACACTCAAATGACGTTATATTTTATGCTGTTACTTATATCATAATTAACTAAGCGCTGCATTTCACTGAGATGACATTCGAAAATGAAGAGACGCGTAGCAAAAAATATACAAAAAAACATACATTGGAATGTTAAGATTAATATACATTTATTTTACGTATATTGTATACATTTTAGGATGTAGATATTTTAGTTTTATTGTGCTAATATCCATTATTATACTTCGTGATAATAAATTGTTTCGCTTAAGTTCACATTTTGTTAAAAACATAAGAGCAGCCTTACTTAAGATAGTCTTACTTAAGTCGAAATTAAGATTTTCTTATAAGGTATACTACGCTTCAATTAAATAAATGGTCTTTACAACTGTGCTTTTCTTCGATTGTAGCATAATTTGATCTAATCTGTAAACCCTGAAAAAAAATGTTTTTTTTTATTTTATTTATTAGAGCGTTTATTTAATTGTTTATTATTTTATATTGAATCACGTGCGTTTATTTTAATAGGTCTACAAAGCTGTTTATTGCAACAGTCTGTTGAATACTTCCGCGTTACAATTTCTTGTACTAATAAAATTCTATTGATTAAAGCGCAACATATTCAGAAATCCTTTTGTTTACACGTGCCATTGTATATTATTGTTAATGTTGTACTTAAGTAAATATGAAATTAATACTTGATAATATAATTTACTACATTGTTGAGAAATAAGGAACTATTATTATTATTTTTTATACTATAAAGTGGCAAACCACCTGAATTCGCTGAAATAGCGAAGCGACCGCTGCCCATAGACATCTGCAATTGCGTTGCCTACCGTTTACGGGCGAGGAGACGCACAGAAAAACGATAATTCCTCTTTCTATCCGTCCCCTCACGTCCCAAATCCACTTCCCCTTTCCACCAATTCCTTATAAGAAAAAGATAGGAAGGGAAAGTGGACTAAACACACTCGTCAGACAAAACACGGAGTTTCTTCCGTTTCACGCCTGTCTTATGTGTTTTATTCGAGATTCTAGTTAATTGAAATTATTTTTTGGCTAATTGATTTGACAAAAAAGAGCTTTACGGTTAACTTTGGTCCAAACACGTTATTGTTTCTATACTATTGTAATATTATAAAGAGAGACACTTTGCATTTTTGTATGTATTGAAATAAGTCAAGAACTATTGGGCCGATTTCAAAAATTCTTGCACCATTAGAGAGCTATATTAACCCCAAGTAATATAGGCTATATTATTTAATTCCACGCGGATGAAGTCGAGAGCAACTGGTAGTTGTGTATATAAAGCGTTAAAACGTTGGAAAAAAACCATTAGATATGCATGGCGAACAATAAAATAGATTTTGTTTCGTACAATGGAATTACCAAAATTATTTAATTAATGAAGATAAACTATATACCTTCTTTAAATTGACGTATTAAAGTAATAGTCGTCATTAAGTACTACTTAACTGATATTCTATAAAAAGCCATAAGCTTTTTTCTCTTTGTCCCTTTTTGGAGTCTTTAAATTAAATTTCGGAATTTAGCATTCTTATCATGATAATCTTTCTGTCTATAATTGATTTAACCCTGGACACAATTACAAATTATTAATGGTTCTTTTTCTCTTTATGTATTAAAATTGTTTATTTTTTTATTCATTCTCAGAGGATGTCTTTTTTATATTTTATTTGTTAATTACCAATTTCCTTTAAGTAACGTTTTAACACTGGCGGATTTCCCTTTTTATTTTGGTTGTCACATAAATGTTAAGAGTTTTGAGTTCTTTTTTTGTTTGTCGAATATAATAAACCAATACTTTAATCGAATTTATTACTTATTTCCCGCTCTATCCTGTATTTTAAATCTTTTAAAGTAAGTATAAAGGATATATTGTAGGATCCTGTTACTTTGATTTAGCTTAGAAAAATATGAACCATAACTTAGTTTGAAACTCGATTTTAAAGTTCATGTAAAGTAATTGCAACGTTAAGCGCGTACAGAAAACAAAAAGATTCTAATTTATATTTTTAAATAGGTCAAATATTTAAAGAAATAAAAACAAAAAAATATTTAGTGAATATTAAGATATTTGTTTTGTTTAAAATGTAAATATATTGTTAGGACGGAGCGGGGTCGCGGATCAGGAAGCGAGGCGCGGAACTTCGAGAATTTCATTCTATTCGTCTGATACGACCAAAACATATTGGCCTAACTACGAGTATTATTTTTAAAAATAAAACTATTGTGTTCATAAACGCTTTACGTTAGAAAGAACTATGAACAGACATTGGCTTGTCGTAATTGACTACACTTCAATCATCGATACTAATATTATAAAGATGAAAGATTTGTATTTTTGTATGTATTGAAATTACCTAAACACTACTGGGCCAATTTCAAAAATTCTTTCACCATTAGAAAGCTACATGATACTCGAATAACATAGGCTATATTTTTAAAATTCTGCGCTCACGAAGTCCCCAAATAACTCTACAATAAAGAGATGACGAGAGTTTTGAAGAGAGATTCTAACTTCTGTCATGTGCTTCGAAAGTAACAACTTCTAATAACAACATATTATTTTTCACTTATATCATGTAAGTGTCTATAAATGGCATTAAATGCGTTTATAATCGGTTGTCATAAAATATATTTTTATGTATTCTCATTTGTCTGCGATATTTCTTATGCATTTTAATCAATTCGAACCGGTTACTGCATTACCATCTATTATGGTATAAGGGTTTATGAAGGATAATATTAGAAATCAAGAGAAAAGTCAAAGTTTTTTTTTAAATATAACAGATTATTAATTACGAACTTTAGTTTACATTACTAAACTCCATGGTAATCCTCACATCTCTGACAATATGTTAATTATAAAAACTTCTAGAAGTCCGTATTAGTCGACAATATCAAACAATAGATATATTTTAAAGTCTTCAAAAGCAGTCATCATCAGCTAAAGTGACAAAGGACAATCGAATTTGGATAAACTAGGAAAAAGAAAATAAAATTAATGGCAGAGGCCAATCCAAGACGAACGTATCAGGCGGCGCGAAGCCAAGGCCGCTATGGTGATCTCACCGACCATTTTTTTAAAGAACTATTACATAGCCAGTTCTAGTTGTGCTTTAGTATCAAGAGTTCTAGAACAAATACTGGAAAAGTCACAGGTACTCGAAAAGTAGTCGGGTTATATGCTTAAACGGTCGCACGGTACCCATTGTAACAGCCATCTTTGAATATTTCATGCCGTCGAAATAGTTTCTTTTTTGTTTGTGTTTTTTTTTCTACTGTGCTGCCAGTTTTTGTGCGCGTCTCATTTTCGCGAGCGCTATTTTTCACGGAGGCCGCATCTAAAGACGATTCTAGCACTATATTGCTTTGTTAAGCAATTTAAAAAGTGGTTAAGTTGATCCTCACTTAATATCTTAGTAACAGTGGAAAAAAGCATTTTATTTTAAGTTTGATATTAAAGTTAAGTTAGCAATTAATAAGTTAGAGCTTTAACAACATAATTAAGCATTTTATGACATGTGATAATCAAGTATTTAAATATAAGGCCTTGTGTGTCCAGGATAGTATTTTAGTACAGTATATTAGTGTATCCTTTCTTCGGATACATATTGCTTGATACTCGATTAAAATCCTCCTGGTGTAAACAAGGCTTAAGTCTTTGCTTTTCACGAAAAAATATTTGAACCTTTGTAACTTATTGTGAAATGATAATGTGTCCAACCTCGTTATTGGAAGTTATTTTTAAGTAGCTGTTGTGCGCGACTTCGTCTGCGTGGAATTAAATAATATAGCCTATATTACTCGTGGATAATGTAGCTTTCTAATGGTGAAAGAATTTTTGAAATCGGACCAGTAGTTCTAGAGTTATTTCAATACATACAAAAATACAAAGTTTCTCTCTTTATAATATTAGTATAGACTAATACAAAGTGCATTTCAATCGAGATTGAATCGAAACTAAACGTTTTTCGAATTGTGATAATGAGAATACGTATTATAGTAAAAAAAAAGATTATTTCTATTTGTCTTGTTTTTGTTATCCGATAAAGTAATCTTTATCAGTTGTAAGGTGAGACGTTATTTTTACTTTCACAATATTTGGTTACCTATTTATCTTATCGCGTATAAAAGTAGTAAACATCGTAGTAAGATTCCATAAATAAAACGTATTAAATATATCAATTTTATTATTAAACTAATTCCGCTTTATTCCGAATCGAGAATCAGCGTTATTACTGTTGTACTTTCTACCTTTGGTACTGGTACATTCATAAAATTTATTCCAAAATACAGAGCATCCTTGTTCCCAGTACTTCTTAGGATACATAACTTGGTCCAATGAGACCCCTGGTCTATCTTATTTAGTTCCGAGTGTTCTCTAGTATTGTATAATCGACGACTTATTAGTCCTCGTTCAAATTAATTAAATGTTGTTATTTATTCTATACTGCATTCGGATAGGGTATTCTAAATGAATACTTTCTTATATAGTGTTGCGTTCGTTTCCGACAATTGATACTAGAATACAATAAAACTTTCTTGTTATAAAATGAGCCCATTGTGGAATGACCTGTTTGGCAGAGTTTATGAATCGAAAATTACTAGTTGACTCATATTTTACTACGTATTTGTTTGGAATTCTTTGTAAGGAATGAAAGATTGTGAGTGTATGGTTTTACACATGACTACGTCACCGTTAAATAATGAATATTGTCATTTTTTTAGTCTCACTATTATGTAATAAATTGACTTCAAATTCAGATATTTAATTTCAAAAACATTAGTTTACTCACGCATCCTTGTACCGTTTGAGAGAAATCTAGGTTGTTCTAATTAGCTGCTTGGTTCTGGACTGTGCTTTGACTGTCACCGGGCCTGGGCACGTGCGTACATTTTGTATGGACACACTTACGGCTTGGGCACGTGCGTATATTTTGTATGGACACACTTACGGCTTGGGTACGGCACTGCGTAGCGTGCGCCATCCTTTATTTACCCCAGTAAAAAAAGCCTAGGCGGCTCACAATTTTAAATCCAACCCTTTATTTCTTCCAATTGACGATTTTACTTGCAGCAGTATTCTGTATAAAATAAATGTTAAAATTGATCGCAGCTGAATATTTTTTTATAACCTTATGCCACAGCGCGTGACTCCATCAAATTCAAGAAAGGTTTTACTGACAGTTCCCACATTATCGGCAAGGTCAGGCCACTAGGCAATTTTGGCGACATGTGGCCAACACACCGCAAGGTTATGCGCCTATGTTTTATGACTTCATGTTTTTTATTTACAAATGTGTAATTTTCGTTAGATATTCGTAATGGATTAATAATAGATTTAACTGAGCATTAATTTAATGATTATTTAATTAATGCACAAGTTAAAAAAGGTTATAAAACTAACATAAATACAATTTTAGGTATATTGTAATGCATAGGTCCGGGCATTGTGGCAATCGCTAGGAGGCCTACGTTCAGCAGTGGAGGATGATAGGCTGATGATGATGACCTAGCACCTGGTGAATTTTAACATAAATTGCGTCGTTACAGATTAAACAATTTGAACTTCTGTTAAATTAGTATATAAATAATGCTTAATGGAAATTTTAAAAACAATTGTTTACTTGTTTGAAGGTGATTTTATGTGGAAAATATTTTAATTGAATGAAAATAATGAATAATACTATAAAAAAGATGAACTTTTTTGTACGAGAGTAGTAATATTAATTAAAATAACGTTAGTATCTTTAAAAATTGTTTTTGTATTCATTACCTGTCAGTGAAGTTCACATAAATTCAGGATTTTCCTTAATTCTGTAAGAAACTTTATTCAATTTAGTTTTCAAGGTAAAAGTATCCTTTTATGTTTTTAAAAAGATTAGAGCAAGATTTCATGACTTAAAGTGAGACAACTTTAGGTCAATTATTGAGTTTCGATTTCTTTTCTAAAAACATTGACTTAGTAGGGAAGTATTGTTTTAATGATTGTACTTTACTCAATGACACTTGTATTAGACTATCATTAACACCGACATTAGCATCAGACGGAAACTGATTGCAGTTTCTATTCTGCTTTGTAATTTAAAGATTGTTATCACACCGCTTTATCAATTACAGATCTTAGCTTCGCTGAATGGAAGCTGTAATTGTTTGCATGTATTACATATATATTATTGTTATGTTAGCGGGCGTCATTGTTTACAACGTCGCTACATCCGACTTCTACGCTTTACCACGGCACCGAACGTCTCAGTTCCCACAGAGAGCGTGCGATAAAACTCGACTTAACAAAATAAATATTCAACAGTTTGTAGCTATAAACAATCTGCGCGCACTTGTACACGCTTTGTACAGACAGCGACACAAGTGAACTCATTGATTGGTCTATGAATATACGCTAGCTGTCGCACACGACTCCGTCTGGGTGGAACTAAATATATTTAGTAAGTAGCCTATGTATTCATCGAGATCCGTTCTGCTGTTCTGAAGACACCTTTATACAATCCATCCATCTACTCATTTTAACTTTCGCATTACTATTAGTAAGATATTAGTAAGAGCTTATCACCTCCTCAAAGGCCGGCAACGCATCTGTGGTTCTTCTGGTATTGCAGATGTCTATGGGATGATCACCTCGGTGTTCCCGCTGCTCATTTGCCCCCTTTTCTTATATAACTTTTGAAGTTTGAGTTGATCCAGGCTTTTCTTCTAGTATACAAATTAATGTAAAATCAGAATCTTAGCAAGTTTGGATTTCGATCTGTCGCAATATTTTTTAATACTGTTTCACAATTATAGTATGTTTCTATTTTATAATTGTGTAATTTAATTAAGTTATTGAATAATATAATTAATGAGTAAAATTTTATACTATTCCGTACTGAATATGTTTTATACCCAAATTGCTAAGATAATATTCATTGCATTATGTTGTCCGTTGTTTTGAATCACATCCGAAAATAATTTTGCTCAATAACATCAACTTGATAAAGTCAAAACCACTAATTATTTTGTTTTCCAATAAGTATTAGTCATCTTCTGCTTTACATTGACACTGTTATAACGGAAACTTCGATGTTAATTATTGTTTTTTTAATATAATTTAATTCATTGAAAAATAATAAGTTCTAGAAGGTTCTTGCGAACGAATTTCATCTTAATTATGTCAGTTAGACGTGATTACGATTAAATCAAATAGGGAATGTCAAACGGTTTGATTCCTTTATCTGATATCTGTTGTGACTTTGTAGGTCCCGTATAACAAAAATAGCTTGTTACCCAATAGTGTAGCTTTCCAATAGAGAAAGAAATTTTCAAACTAGTTAAGTAGTTTTGGAGCCTTTTGAATGAAAACAATCAAATCTTTCCTCTTTATAATATTAGATATGAATATTGCTTTTTTTGTACACTGTACTTGACTAGTTTGTCTATGGTTTTGTACGGCAGAGACACATGTTCACTGATTCCAAGGATACTTAAAAGTTATTTAAATAATATTAAATATACTTTTATAATCTAAAAATTTATAATTTCTACACCTATTTTGATACTTAAATCTTATTTAAGTAATGCCTTTGTTATTATTATCTTTCAGCACCTTTTTTGTATGTACGGTGTCCCAAAGATGTTTAGAAATGTTTATTTAGAATTTTGTATTATTTAACGTAGATGTAGAGTAGACAACTTATTTACAATTTTGTCTTGCAAGAGCTCAAGTATCTACGTAACTAATAACTTGAATAGTTGTTTAGCTCTTTTAAACTGCAGGTCCCGAGTTCAAATCCCGCCATGTATCAATGTGATTTTCGATTTTCATATTGTAACCATCTCCCCCTCCTCATTACTACTCTACCTCACCTCTCTCTCTCTCCACAAACTCTCCATCGTTCAAACTTACATGCATCTCTACATTCAGGCATGCATCTTCTGAATTATACACTATCACTCATCGACTAATGTAATAACCAGAATTATAAAATCATGATCCTTCCAAAGGTTAATTATATTACTTGGCCAACAGTAATTTATGTTTGTGATCGTCTAGTTAGGATATTCTCTACGTTGTGTTATATTTGTAGTAATCAGATTCTTTTAGGTTATAAATTTGAAGGAATAAAAATTATCAAGAATGTCGAAGTCTTAGATGATTTATAATTAGACTTAATTTCTAAATGAAGTTAAATGAAT
>QDHC01006394.1:412431-423417 GCA_013186455.1 Papilio dardanus tibullus
GAATTTTTAAAACTAAAGCAGATAGTTTTCTTAGTAAAATCGTAACTGGTATATTAGGTCGTTTCCAGTGTACGTGAAATGAGGTAAGGTTGGGCAATGCAACGAAATTGACGGCGAGGTTGCGCCACGCGGTGTGGGCTGCCGGCCCTGGCCGTCTGGCGTCTTCAAACACCATTACTGCTAATATCAGATTAACTGAACAGAAAATAGTCATAATAGTACAATATTTATATCTTCTACTACTATTTTAATAAATATTAGTGTCCTAAACCACGTGAAGTTTTCTGAGATGTACCTAAGTATATATATGTCAACAAATTCTCTCTAAAGTTGGAGGAGTGATTTGGACTCTGTCGTACACTACTATACTTTAGCATTGTATTAACAATAGACATCTAACATGATATAATTACAAATGACCATAGGCATGGAAAGATTCTAAGCTATCTAATTATAATAGTAAAGTATGTTTTTTCAAAATAAGGAGGCAAACGAGCGGCTGGATCACCGAGGTGATCTTCGACGCCAATAGACGTTTGCAACACTTCTGGGGCAGCAAATGCTTTGCCGGCCTTTAAGAAATAGATAGGCTCGCTTCTAATGTAAGTTTGTAATGTAACAAATTTTAATGATCTTAGTGTGAGTAAACGAGATATTAGACAGCGTTATGGAATGCGTGTTCCCAAGTAGAGCAATTGGATGATTCAGTAATTCAACGAAGAAAATTTGCTCCATTTCAAAGAGAATGTCATAGTAAGGATAGTTAGCACATTATTTTGTATTTTCCACGGATCGTGGAATTACTTTTCACTTATTCTACTCTATTTTGTATCGACATTAAATTTCCAAATCCTTTACATTTTAAACTCTTTGTATAATAAATAAATATTTATCTTATTGAAAGTAGACTTAAATTGATAGCAATCATTAATCTCCTTTTCTTTGCTAAGTAAAGCTTATTTTAAGGAAACTAACAATATGAGAAGAGTGCTCACTTATGTTATGCTTTTAGCATAATCATTGTCGTAAATACAAGAGTTTTCATATAAAACTAAACTAAAGAATGGAAACTTTTTTTACATTTTAAGTTGTTCAGTTAAACATAGTCCTAATTAAGTTGGAAGCTTGGCCAGTGATTAGCCCCTTTCTAAGCATATTTATTACACTTATTAAATTGTTGAGTATTGTTCGTTAATATCTGATAATACATTTTTACAAACCGCTAACACTTGTGCGTTAAATTGACCGTAAATATGCGTTATTATTTTGCTACTACGATTTGAATGCAACTTAATTAAATCTTATCGTGATAATAAAATTTTGTTGTGAATGAAAGACCATGTGTCAATTATATTACAATCTTTTGGATCTCTATATAAAGTGCTTGAATAATTACTTACTGTATTCATTTAATTTAATCATATGAATTAGTATTCAAGTATAAAAAGCAATTGTGCATTATTAACCTTGAATATGAACTAAATTGTATCACTTCAATTAACTACACGGTATTAGTAGAACAAGTCTTTTAAAATTGGTTTATAGTCCATCAAATTATCGATGGATTTCTTTATATCGAAAATAATGAAGCATTGTTTTCGAGGGCTTCATTAGACCGAATTCTTGATTGGTTTTGCTTCGCCGTAAGGCCATTTTTTGCGTGACATTGGTCTAATGAAGCTTAGGGTCTAGGACATTATGGTGGAACTATGTGCTTATTCTTTTAAAAGAATTTTCGATTTATTTTCTGGAACTATAATCTAAACACATTTAACACATTAGTTGTGATCTGAAAGACAGCAAATGTATATTACATTTTAATGTTCAACTTGTGTAGACAATTATTAACAGATTAAATTATTTCATGCTATTTTTAATTCTATATTATACTAGTTAGAGTCGAAAATAGCGTAGACGTAGCATAAGTGTATTTGTGTTGACGTCCGTGCGAGTTTTTTCACAGTCTGCCTTGCGTGATACAAGACGAAAACTGACTCACTTCCTGCACACATCATTGTGAGAGAGGCACCAACTTTTCAAATGTCACCTTTAGTAATTACGCGTTGCTTGAAACGGTGTTACTTGAGACTTTGGACGGTCAAATTTACTTTTCGTATGAACGTTTATTTTAGTTTTCTACAGAGAATATTTCATTTGACTTTCCTTATTACGATGCAGTATATTAGTAAACGTATTTTGCTTAAAATATTTACTTATATCATTATTCTGCTCTTGTTCCTATGGAGGGTCGGCACAGTATGTACTACTCTTCAAACTTACGTGTTTTTTTTTAATTTATTATTCATATTTTAGCATATAGTTATAATATACATTTTAAGTAAGTTGTGCGAAAAACCCGGTGGGGGTTTGAGTGCCCCGCTGGTCGCCTACAATCAATTTGTATTTACATTTATTTCAAGAGCGCCGATTTAATAACAGATTTACAATGATTGGGCTTATTGAGTAAACGCTCCAGCACGACGCTGTCCAGGTCTCGTGCTTGTTAAATTATTTGATGTATTCGTCATTCTTTGACGAAGTTACCCTTATCGTACTACATTGTAGGTTTGACGCGAGAGGTTTTTATCCTTCTGACCAATCTATCATTTCTTTTTGTCGTAATTCCCGTTGTTATCATGTCACCTTTCGTATTTAGTTACTAAAGTTTTAAGTGCAGATATTGGCGTTATTAATACATTATATTTTATAATTTACATTCAAGTGTTTTATTTTGCTAATGCACCACTATATCAAATCTTAATTGACTTTTTTGTAAACTGAATTGATTGATTTGTCGGCGATAATAAATAAATTACGGTTCATTAATACTGTTTAAGGAACATTGTAGAGGTTAGCAGGTGTATATCAATTACAGTTCGACTAAGATATTTGACCCGGTAATAAGGGAAAATTATGCTCACTAGAGCCTCCTACCAACGTTATAAAAGTATAACTAGATCCTTGCCAGACCGTAGCCGTCTTGTCATATTTACTTTCATGTAATTTAACACCACGTCTTTCCCTTCCTGAGGGGCTATCCAAAGTACTTTTAGGATAAAAGATTAAAGATATCTCACACGTGACAAGCACATGACTTATCGAATGTCATTGTCAGTTTCATACAATTTTGTCGATTCCATCAGGGATATCGCCGATCGAAAAGTACTTTGGGTAGCAAAGCGGATAAGCGCTATGGAGAGAGAGAGAGAGAGAGAGTAATTTTCTATAAGCTCGGGTCGGGCCAGATAAGTTTGTCGCACTTTAATAAAGATTAGTTCACCACTCAACTGTGATTTACATTAATTTTCATTTTAACATGTTAAAAATTTACAGAATTCGGTAATTATAATTCTGATACCATAAAAGTTCGCTTGTTTGGTTTTAATTGTCAACAAATAAATTATTTTTTATACAGAAGAATTGCGAAAAATGTCATTAATTATATTGCATTATTTACGCCACTTATTCGTTTTGAAGCTAATTCTTACGACAAAATTAATATTAATATTTTCAGGAGAAATCGAAAATTACAATATCAAAGAGTAAATTTAAAAACACAAATAATTTTAAGAACCATAAAAATAACGGTATAACGTTACATCCAATTAAAGATATCTAATAAAAAATAATTGCAAGCTATATGACTGCTTTTATTAAAGTTAAATACAGTAATTTTATGTCTATAGGTACTAAAACTTATTTTAACCCAGTATGAAAATTTCCGGTTAAATTACAAGCCGTTTCTTGCGCACAAAAATTACCTGAAAACAAAACGAACAATTCTTGTGTTCAATAGAAAGCATAACAAAGATTGTTCCTGCAAAATGAAACGAAACTGGGGTCTACTTAACTTCGAAATATTAAGGAATATTGCGTCATATTCGAAAGGGTTTTTCCTTTCGCAAACATTGCAACAGAATCCGGCTTAATCTCATATCTCTTAATTTATCGAGATATTTTGTAATTTTGGACTTTTGGATTTTAACGAGCGCAGTCGGAATTTATAAAAGACCTAAATATTTTAGTCGATTTACAAAATAGTAAAGCATCACTGTGTAAATCAGAGGTGGCCAAACATATTTTTCTCTTGGACCCTTTAAACATTTTTAACATTTCTGTGTTCCTGGGTATATAAACATAGAAATGCTTTTATGAAATCAATTTTATAGAGTCCAGTAATTTCTAACAATTTTAACTTCCAACGACCACACCAGATTTGAAATTATTCAAAACCAGATAAGTTTTT
Organism: Papilio dardanus tibullus; assembly: GCA_013186455.1. NCBI lineage: Eukaryota > Metazoa > Arthropoda > Insecta > Lepidoptera > Papilionidae > Papilio > Papilio dardanus. Next base: position 416,678 of record QDHC01006394.1, read on the forward strand.
GTGGACCTCTGCTGGATCTTCCGTGTACCCTCGTAATTGTTTCTAGTGTTCGTGGTTCCCCGCCGGGTCTCCTATAGACCCCTAGGGTCCACATTGGCCATCATCGGTGTAAATAAAATGTATTTGGTAATAATTTAGTGTAATTTCTAAAACTATTGATAGAATAAAAGCTTCTGTGCGATTATTTTTTCATGAAACTCAAATGTTTAAAACGATTAAACTCGTTATTCAAACTTATTCTTAATTGACGAAAAAATAAAAAGTGGAATGTGCAATGTTTTCTAATTTACATATAAATTTTCTATCACTTATGTACCAATGAAATTAATTACTCAGTAGCCATTTACAGTGAACTTTCGGGTATTCACACTATTTCTCACAAAACAGGATATGTTTCAATCATCGTTTTATTTTTTAAATAATCTACAGAGGTACGTGTCGACGGCTTTACCGTGACTGCGTGCGAGCTAACATTTGCATATTTCTCTTATCTATTTGATCGTTTCCTATACAGCGTTTTAATCGATTTTAATCACGTGTCAATTTCCATATCAACTTACAAAGCATTTAATATTATTTAACGTATCTCTAATTGAGGCCTCCGGCACCACACTCATTAGACGAAACACAGAATTACATCCATTTTACGTCTGTCTTCTGTATAGTCGTGGTATTTCACCGGGTGAGTCGGCCAATTCGTGCGAATATGTTAAAGTGGGCTCTACCACTGTTAAATTGTAGAATTGTTGTCGTTTTATATATTTGCCTACTTAATTAATACTAATGAGACGTGATAAATACACGTGACAAATATATTTTAGGCTATTAAAAATCAATGGTGCAACGCAGCTGGGTAAACCCAAAATAATTAGCCCATAAATAATGAATGAATTTGTGAACTCGAAAATAACAATTTTCATGTATAATTTTCAATTATCCTGAAACGGTTCATTTAAAATAATACTTAAATATCAAAAGCGGTTTACCCCAATATATTCCAATTACATTTTGTAGACAACCAACTGAGCTAATTAAGCTTACTGACTCACCTAGAGTATGTTAATTATCGCTGAGGGAAGGAAAACCCTTAATGCAAACTACCAGAAAACATTACAAAAGTGTCCAAACTTTAACCTATGGCTTAGAGGTTCAGTTTACATATTATCTAGCCCAAATCTGACTTACTTTAACTTTACGTCTATTCTTCTTTGGATTTTATCAAAATTTCATATACGAATAATTAAAGTCAGGCCTGGATAAGCAAGAAAACTCTATAAGTGAGAATCATTGTCTGGTTTCGACGAATGACCTCCATAAGAGACAAATTCGGATTAAAGGGAAATCTCTAAGCTAGAAACATATCCAGCTTTGACAGTACTTTGAGAATAAAATCATAATTCAGTTTATCCTTTCTTTAAGAAAGAAATATAGATTCTGTTATTGTCACTAATTAAATACTAATGCAATTATTTTCTAGATCTATTAATTTATCATAACATGAACTCTGTACTGGTGCGTAAGGGCAGGGTATGCGCTAGTTGCAAATGACAGTAATTTTAACTTGGATGAGTCATGCGAACGATATGACACAAGCGGTAGTTTTATAGATTTGCAATTAAACATTAGCTAAGAGGATGAGAAATATATTCCATAGTATTTTTTTCTAATGAATCATGTAGCATACGAGCGTAGATAGATATTAATTATTATGTTATTGGAAAAATGAACGTGTTTCACGAAGTTGGAACAATAGAAAGGGTTTTCTCATTGTAGGTCAATTTGTAGACTGTAAGTTAGATAGATACTTAATACATCTTATTTAATAAAAATAGGGGAATATTTGGATCATTTTCTATGTTAATAACATAGATAATACTACAAACAATGCCATTACAATGAGATTTGAGCAAAATTAGTAGTTCTATCAGTCTAATTTAAATTAAGCGACTATCGGCCTAATGTTCAAACGCCACTCAATATGTAAGAGCGTCGTACATGTTAAATCCACGCTTAAACTCAAAATTTTACTGAGATCTTGTTTAATTTTGACGCTACTTAGATTTTAAGCGACGTTATTGTAGAACACATTTAACGTCTCTATTTGTAGGCATGTGATAAATGCACTGCCGTTGACAACAGGAAAGATAGATGCTCCAATGTAGAACATTCCAAATAAGCATTCCAATTGATTCACTGACACGTAAAAGTGCACGAAATGTTCGTAGCTCGAAGAACAATGGGCTGACGTGTCGTGTCGATGGGGCCCCCGTCTCCTCGATACAATAGAGAAAAACTTTTATTAGTTTTAAAGCATAACAGAAGCTAACCATACGTTAAATATTGTTTGTGTAATGTTAGTATTTCTGACCGCAAGTTTCTATCATTGTACCATTTATACAAAAAAATATACTTAATTCTGTTTTTACAAAGATGAAGGTTTGGTAACAGGAATATTGTGTCTATTATTACTAGTTCAATAGTGCCCCAATCCTCCAGTACTTGTAAATGTCATCGCTAAGCGAGCAGCGAGTATCGCGCAGTTCAATTGCGCGCTCTTTGCTCGCGCCGACATCTAGCTCCATTATCTTCGGTCGCTACAGGGCTGTCAACTTGCAAGGAACGTTAAACAAAACATTGACGATGAAGGAAACAACGGTCAGGGACTAATTAACTGTTTCTTAACTCCTTGAACGTCATTCAGGATCTTCTTGACATAACTCCCATGTTAAAGTCAACGGCCCGAATGTAGGTACACGATGCAAACGAATAAGGGTCAATCCAAAAAGGTGGCAGCCCTAATCGCTTGTGAAAGGTGAAGGTTGCTCGCTTCACGTATTACGTAATGCAGGCAGTGATCATTTTCTTTATTAGCCACGAACGTTTAGATGAGAAAAAAATCATGGCCACCGATATATTTAAGTGAGCGTTTTGTTTTTAAACGAATATTTTTATAGGTGTCGAGTTTCTTAACGTGTCATATTATGAGCTTTCGTAACGTCGTAAATGCCTGTGATAAAAATCACAAGTCATTAGTTTTATTAGCTTGTATGACACTGAAAGTGACCAGTGTAACTTTAACTAACACGATTTTCAAGAAATTCGACACCTTAAAAGTTCACTAGACTACTCAAAATTCGGATAAATCTATGTAGGTAAATGGATTTTGTGTAAATACCTACTAACATAAATCAGACCAAGAAGGTTAGCGATAGAAGTCAAGTTATCAATGATAATTAAATAATAAAGTTTAACCTTTAGTTTTCAAGGCAAAAAAGTACATACTGATTGCTTAAGCTTTGTCTACATTAGTGTTATTGTCCCCTGAAGCTAATAATTTAAAAGCCTTATCAAAGGTCAATTATATTTCATATCAGGTATGATATAACACCCACGCATAAGTCGTGATGGATAAGCTCTGTTTGCAATTTGTTTTGTAAGTGCATTGTCGCTGACGATGCGCGGTGCAAATTGGTTGAACTGCTAATTCGGTCCTTCTTAACAAAGTTAAGAGTCTTCTTCTACTAGCATAAATAGCTGCTATTTTTATGTAATATTTTCACTAGATCAACTACTGCTAAATAAATAAGTAGTGGTGACGCGGGACAAGAGTTTCGTGGCTTGTCGTTTAGTGAAAAAGATATTTAAATCCATTAAGAAAAAGTCGACCTCGAGTCTCGGCTCGCGTGGGAATCGTAGTGCATGTAAAATTACATTATTACGAATATTAAATATTAAACTTCGGTATTAAGGTTGAGTTTTTTTACGTCGAATAGTTGGAGGTTAAACATGTTTAGTGCTTCAACTTTAATAGACAGTGGTGCGACGCGGAAGAACCTTCACAAGTGCTATTCTTACATTCTGTAGAAGCAACCTTATTGTATCCGTTTACTTCGAGTATCTCAGTGGTCAATTTACTTAGATATTCACTGCTAGGTTTTAATTTTGAAAGTCAGTTGCCTTGTTAAAATGTTTACTTTATTATAGTCGGACCTAGAGGATATACTCTTTATTTCTTACTATATCATTACAAACTACTTAATTTTGATTGCTGATTGTGAAGTAGCCGAGTTAACACATACAAATCATCTTTTATATTATCTGTATATTAAATGCGTCTTCTGTTACCTGTAAAAAGCTCATGTGACACTGTTATTTAAATAATTGTATTTATTCAAAGGAATATTATTATATTAATAATTTATTATTACAACATTGTTATTAATTTTCCAAGAGAAGTATTTGATAAGGCGAATAAGGAAATACTGCGGACGTTCTTGTTGTTATTGCTTTTGTAATAAAAACAAGATATTAACAAAATAATTAGAATATTGTGCTTTTTTTTAAATAAACTAATGAATATTTTCTTGTTAAAGGTAACACTTTATTAGTAAAACTTAACCATTATGTTAAAATAAATGAACGTTGCTATGTAATGAAAACATTAACCCCCTTATTCTGAAAAAATGTATAAAGTACTGCGGCAAACGGGGACCAATAAGTCGTCGATTATACGATACTGAAGGACACTCGGAACTAAATAATATAGACCAGGGATCTCATTGGACCAAATTATGTATCATAAGAAGTACCAGGAACAAGGATGTTCTGTATTTTGAAATAAATTTTATGAATGCACCCGTACCAAACGTATAAAGTACAAAAGTACTAAAGCTGATTCTCGTTTCGGAATAAAGCGGTACAAGTCAATTCTAGCCTAGCTCAAAAACTTTGATTTTTATAAAAATAAAATGATAAAATATACAGTTTAGATTTTTCCATGTTCTTAATTTCTATACCATATTTTCATGTTGAAACGCTCGACGCAAGTACTAATAAAACTGATAATTTGAATTATGAAGTGTTAATTAGTAAATTTCGCGTTCGATGGTGAAAGCCATCGTAATGAAAACTGCACGAAGTAAGTATATATGTTTCGAAGGGTGTAAAAATTACGTGCAATTTTATGATAAATTGCAAAACTAAAGAAAGGGACTAAAGTATACTTACATGAGAATATTATTTATTTATTAGACTAGGGGGCTTACCAAAGCACTTTTCGTTTGGCAATATCGCTGATGGAATCGACAAAAAATTATGAAACTGACATTGACATTCGATAAGTCATGTGCTTTTCACGTGTGAGATATCGAACGTCATTATCAGTTCCATGAATTTTGACGTTCGCTCTAGAATCGCTTCGTAACGAATGTCCTTTAGGTAACCCAGATCATCTAATTGTTCTATGCCTACATGCTTGGTAAGTATTCTTAAACAAGAATATAGCCTCTGTTATTCGAAAGAAAACCCACGGTAATAGCTCATGGTTTACACGTCTGATTGGTTCGACTTCGTCAGCTTTGACGGTATAATTTTATGTTTATAAATCAATTCTTTGAATATAAAATGACTAAATACTTGCACTGACTGGTACTCGTTGATGTACTCTTGAAGGTTATGGTGAGGTGAGTCATGTATGACCACAGCGTCATGTCATGTTGGTAAGATAGGATTACGCTGAAAGCTGTAGTGGTTATCACGTTGATCTTAAGTTACAGATTCAGGTCGACTGGAGGAAATTGTTTTGATAAAAAATGTTTAATTTAGATTTACGAGGTTTAGTTTTAACGACATTGTTATGTTATTACGTAAAGTAGGTATTAAAGTTTGAAATTAATTTTTGATTACGGTTTTAGGTGTACATGCTTCGGATTATAGGTTGAAAGGTTTAAGCTGAAGGGAGTTATAAAGCCTAGAAACTTTAAGCTTGCTATGTTTTTGTTAGTGAACAAATATTTATGTTAATTATTTTAGAGATGGAGATTAATTTGCATGGTAGAGTTACATGTTTTATTCCAATTAAGAAAATACCTACCATAAAAATTCTTATAGTAAAATTATTTAAAACTAATCTTCGAATTGAGTTTAATTTTATTGAAAGAATTGATCTATATGACTACAGTAAAAAGTGAAACTATTAAAGGAATGCAAGTATCCATAAGAAATATCCCAAAAAAACAAGTGAAAGACAAAAGAAACAACCATAGTCTTTTATCCTATTCGGTAGAAAGTGAAAGTTGTGAAATTCAAAGTAAAAATGAAGCGTAATAAAAATGGGACCAAATAAAGAAACCGAGTAGCGAGTATATAAAACTTTATTGCTACCATCTCCCATTCACTTTCACATTTCTTCGAACATTATGCAGGAGGTCTATTGCAGTAATTATGCAACGTGACAAAGTCGGGCCCTTTAAAGAAATCGAAAGTCATTGTTAAAACAAAATGGGATCAGTTCGGAATACGAATTACCTTAAACAGGGGCAATGTTGTTTTATTTTGAATTGTAAAAGAAAAAGTTATTGCCTCTTGTCGTAGTAATAATTATTTCCAATATTTCGGTGTATTTTAACATAAATTTATAGATGAGAAGTTCCGACAATATTAATCCGGTAATTATTTTTATTATGTAGTGATAAAATATGAATAAAATGTTATGTTAATAATATGCAAGAACTAAATTTCTGAAGGAAAATTATAAAAATCTAAATTAAATTATTTAAGCGGTATCACTTACTAAAGTTAGCTAACATTATCAGTCGGATTACTTACTTTTAAAAACATGTACATTTTACATATAGATCTTTAGTCCCTTTCTCCGTATGCGATTTTGTTTGTTTGGGTCCAGAAATATGACTCAAGCAAATGTGACGTATACTATAGTATTGTGGTATAGTAAAGTGATG
>QDHC01006394.1:423508-442196 GCA_013186455.1 Papilio dardanus tibullus
TCCTTATGAATCACTCTATCTATTAAAAACCGCATCAAAATCCGTTGCGTAGTATTCAAGCATATATAGAGACAAACATAAAAAAAAGTTATTGTTTTATACTATGTAAGGATTTAATCTGTATTAACAAAACGCGTTAATAAAAACTTATACGTTGTAGGTTGTTTTAATTTTAATTACTTAGGACCTTCTAAATTATTATCACTGAAGAAATGTCGTGTTTGTCTCCTATTTAAACATTTTTGTTTCTTGAAATCTTTAGTAGTGTACGTATGTTGTCAGTAGGTATACTCGTAGTTACATCGTTGTTAGCAGTTGCCGAAGCCGGGAGGTCGTCAAACGAAACAATAAGTGACATTATTACGTAAACTATTGAAGGTTTATTATTCCGAGTCGCCTTCGGCATCCTTTACAAATTTTATATACAAACAAAATATTGTTCTACACAAAACAAACATGCCTTTGTAAGCGAACACGAACAAAAGAAAGAAAAAAATCGCGCTCGCTATAAACAAATTTCGAACATTCGGATTTTTACGACTACTTTATTAGAGCAAAAACGATTCCTTGTAATATCGTTTACGAGCGGTTGTTTGAGCCTTTTTATAGGAAAGTAGCCGGCAATGTCACAGACTTAAGTCTTTTCATATGCAAATAAGTAACAATGAACTCTTGCCCGAATCAGACGGACAGTTGACGCATGTGTTTTCAATGACAGCGCGAAATGTTTTCCCTTTTTTCTTCAATGATTAAACACATTTTTTCTATGCCAATAAAGTATTCCGAACCAAAACGGTTTGCTTTAGATCAGGGATCGTCAACTACGGCCCGTGAAAGTTTTTGGTTCATTAAGCTCATGCCTAAATATTGTTTAAAGATTTATGTCAAAAAATCACTTCCAACAGTTTACCATATGGGATGTATCATTTAATAATAAAATTAATTAATATGTCATAAACTAAAACGATAGTAAATATTACTTACACTTACAGCACACAGCTTCACATGTAAATTTACAAAAGTTTACTTATATTTTTTTGGTTAGTCGAGTTACCATAAAAATTTAGTTACATTTAAAAACTTAAAGGCCCTTGAAGTAAAAAATTGGTCACCCCTGATTTAGATAAGTTAGCACTCGTCAACTTGCGGGTAAATATGTATTGTTCGCTTGACAAGTTTTCCTTGAACATGTCGTTGTACTTTTTGTCGTTTATAGAAGTTTTTGCTTGAAGTTTTTGCTAACTTTTGCTTTCATAGGTAATAGTTGTAAAACGGCAGGCCTTTTGTCTTTACTTTGAATAATTGTTTATTAGTTTTTGTCGGAGTAATGTGTCAAGTCACCTTGCCGCTGCCGTAAAACATAGCAATTAAGAGTCCCAAGGTTTCTTTTTGTGTAAAATATAATTTTCTGAATATAAGACAGATAGTAAATTATTCAATACTATGCTTTATGATTTGATTTTCTCAAATTGGACTTAAACACTGAGCAGTAATATTAACTTACAAACATTCTGCATTCTATGTTTTCTTTTCATTAATCTATACTAAGTAATACTATACTTTGTATTCTTGTACATATTAAAATAATTCAAGAACTACGAAGCAGATTTCAAAAATTCTTTCACCATTAGAAAGCCAAATTATCCCTGAGTAGCTTAGATTATATTTTGTAATTCCATGCGGACGAAGTCGTGAACAAAAGCTAGTTATTTCTATTAAGGAAATCGTCAATTTATTATTACTCGAATTACATATAAATAACTAAAAATTGATTTACAGGTTTCAATTAAGTAAACAATAACCTACTGAGCAAGCATTCCATATCCTAGCACGAGCATTAAACTTCTTTGGAGCGGTTTTAATTAGTAAATTAAAAAAAAACTTAACTACATACTTAATTGTTATTTTTGATATTAATATGGTTTTATTATGAAGATCTCGTACAAAGTGCGGACATATATCAATCTCCGAGCGCCGGTTCGAAGCGGACGCATTCGAGGACGTTCTCTGTACCGAAAAAAAAGCGCAAAAGTGAACGTAGTTGAATTAAATGAACGTTTAGCCTATTGTTCAATTATCTATGTGCGTTCATACATCAAAGGTCGGAGCTCGATTCTATAGGAAGAGCGTTTGTTGACTGCGGCGTTTCTATTTCTATAACAGTTATCATGCAACCTTTTTTGTTGTAACCCTAAGGCTTTTCACTGTTAACATTAGAAAACTATGTGCAAGGGAAAATATTGACATTTGACGTTACTTAAGCACAGCAAAATAATGAAACGGAAATCCTTACAGTAAGCTGAGAAACAATAGGACAGCTGATAGTATGTTACGGGTAATTACTGTTGTTAGTTTAAGTCCGTATTACATAAAAAACTTTGACTTTAACTATACTTAGATACGCTTATCTTTAAATCAAGATGCATGTATCTTTATATTTATTTACCGATTTTAAAAATAGTGAAGCTGTTTAAAATTGTATTAAATAATAGTTTATTTGTTGAACTATATTATAAATGTCCAGTGGGGGCAATATTACTTTTTTATTTACTTTATGTTGTAGCCTGTTATACAAACTATAGTTAGTCAAGTTTTATTATGTTACTTTATTATTTACTATCGACCCGCCTCGGCTTCGCACGGGTGCAAATCGGTATAAAGCTGATACTAAATACTGCAACGTTTGCAATGTAAGCGCTAAAAATGTGTTAATTAACGACATCATGTTAAAAACCTCTAAATTATCAGTATTACTCTACTATATTGTGAATGTATTATACATAAAAACCTTCCTTATGAATCACTCTATCTGTTAAAATAAACTGCATCAAAGTCCGTTGCGTAGTTTTAAAGATTCAAGCATATATAGGGACAAGCATAAAAAGCGTTATTGTTTTATACTATGTAAGGATAAGGATAAGGATTGTTAGTAGTAGTAGTAGTTTACAAGTCAAGAGCTAAACCCCTGAGTCACCGACGCTCAACAACGCTTATTTTTTCTTAATGATATATATTAAAATGAAATTATGCGAAATAATAATAAAGCTGTCAACTTTAGGTGTAACTTGTAGACTAATTAATATTTGTTTTTACGCTTAATTAGTTTTTATCAATAACGGACGTCAAGGGACCGTATTATTTTATTTTCTAACATAGAGACGTTGTATTATTTTCCTCAATTAGAATAAATAACATTGAACACCGGTCCGTAAATTACCATAGCAATAACTAACATAACTTCAATTGAAGATATTCACTAATTAGTATACTAAAGTTATTTTGTACACTTTTTTTTCACACGATTGTATTATTTTAACGGAATTATCAAAGAGATATAATACATAGAGGGAGCGCTCTATATCAAATTAACGTTAAAATAAGTGCCGGGAAAGAAATTATTAAAAAAAAACTTGCCAGTATCATGAGCAAATTTCCCAAGTTTTGGAAATTGTGTTTTTTTTTTAATTTTTTTAAATAAACAGTAGAATGAACTAAAACATTCATTAAAATGTTAATTATTGTTTTTCATTGTTATTATTTTATTTGAAACAAAGACTATTATTGTTTTATGGTTGTTATAATTTTTTTATTAGCGTATTAAAAATGTCTCGATTAATTATAATATTAAACTTTAGTAAATACTATGTAATAAAATTTAAATTTGAGAAAAGAGGTTACATTCGCTCGTCTTTTTATGTCGGCGAATTTAAATTTAGAGGTCAACACTAGGGGAAATCTCCCTACGTGAGACCTCCGGAGGTCAAAGAAAATGCCTCACTTTTAGGCTTCGAGTGTTCCATCTATAGTATAATATATCTTTGGGAATTATATTAACTTTTGTACTATTCTTTTAAAGAGGAAACATTTTTGATAGTTAATCAATTTCTTTAATTTTAATGTACAGTCCAACCTGCATAAGTTAGAGTCCAAGGAACCGCGTCTTTGTCTCGCTTATAGAGGTTTCTCGCTAATCCAGGTTGGACTGTAATTTGAATGCTCTATGGCTTTTGATTGAACTTGACTTTCGATGCTTGCAAAATTGCACATTTTAAGTCTTAATTACATGCAAAGAAAACAACTTGATACTTTTTAATTATACACAGGTTCGCTGCCTTACTGTATGATGTTTGCACATTACAATAAAAAAATTTTATGAGCTTCCAAAATGTATAGCAATTTCAGTCTTGTTTTTATTATGTTAAGGGTTATATTCGCTTACGTGGTTATTGTCGGTTATAACGTTTCGTGTTTGACAATTCTCGAGTTAGTTAGAACCTTGACTGAAGTGGGACGTTACTGTATTACCACAGAGGGCCTAAGTGCAGAACAGAAGGCGCGGTGGCGAAACATTTGCGATGTGCCACCTCGTTGTTGCTAAGTCGCTCACATTTGCAACTCAGAAATTAGGGCACTTTGTTGCCTGCACTGTGTCTATCTACGTATTTAAATTAGATTTTAATCCAACAAAAATACTACATAATAGTAGAAAAAGTAACCATTAAGTTATCGTATTGTTAAAGATTTTTATAAGGTTAAGATTATGGCAGATTTTAAGTCATAAAAATTTAAGAATCTGAACTTAATCAAAAAGAGAGATACTTTGTATTTTTGTATGTATGGAAATAACTCATGAACTACTTGGCCGATTTCAAAAATTCTTTCAACATTAGAAAGCTACATTATCCCTGAGTAATATAGGCTCTATTATTTAATTCCACACGGACCAAGTCGCGCACAATAGTGTTCAAATAAGAAAACTTTTTTCATGTCTTTCTCATGTTTCATCGTAGTTATAGTTACCAATTTTCCTAATACTATATAGTTAAATACTCGTATTACGACGCTATGTAAGTTAGTTAAGTACGGGACGACTCGACTAGGAAATACATACCGATGTTCGATTTATTGCTCTTGTCTTTACACATTATTTTAAAATGATTTGTTGACTTTATATTTATAATTGTTGTTTGTAAACGGATCAATCTTGTTATAGTTACACGTTTTTCTATGTCCGTTTAATATACTTCTGAGATTAGAACTAAAATGTTTATTTAGGCACGAAATTGAATGCTATTATTAAAACTATTCTGCAGTATACTTTACGGCAAAATAAATGATACAATTTATATAAATAAATAGACGGCATTATCAAAAGCTTATGATAAAGTTATTGCTTAAATTCTTGGCTTATTTAGGCATGAAAACTGTCCAGATTAGGCAAGCCAGCTCTTAAATTATCCACTAAATCCACATCAAAATTTAACGGCTTAATTCATAATGAAACTTGGAACGCGTGTAAAGAACGAGGTATGTCCCTGATTGATATAACATTATCTCGTAAATCTACATTACCTAGGCATTGAAGTTACAATATAATAAGGTTAACATAGCTATCTGTGAGCAGGCTTCACGGGTGAATGGTTAATTGTGTGTCTAACGATAGACTCGGCCCGATGTCAGTAATTATTAGTTGCGGATGACGATATACCACCGTAAGGTATCAACAATCTTTACAAATAACTCGTATATGTGTGCTTCAGTGAGATATTGTAATACTTCAAGGCAATTAATGGAGCGAATATTATGATCGATCATTGTAATGTGGTTATTACAAAATGGCGGAATTTTTGCATTGTGTGACTGTAAAATGCAGTTGAAGATTGTTATATCTCTCTTCCCATCTTATTATTCTTTTTTTCATTAGCTAAAATTGTTTAAAATGCCAATATTTATTATAAAACGTCACGAAATTTTTTATTTGTATTTTTTTATAACTTAATAATAACATTTTGCAAGCTTTATTAAACAAATTGGCCAATTATTTCGTTATTGTCATTGAATTATAATGGTATCTTAATTACTTTATCTACGAGTATATTTAATGTAGATATTAAAAAAGAAACCGATAAAGGACGTTCATATTTGTATATGTAATGCGCACATAAATGAATCAAGCTAATCTTCGCCAAACCAGGTTTCAATACAAAGAACGACTCCATATCATTCACAAAAAAATCTAAATGCGCCTTCGGAGGCCCGGAAAAAGTTATGTTCACCTTGTAAACTGTTTTATAGATGTGTTCAGAATACATTACGGGTTATCTACAGGATATTTGAATGATGTTAATTTTGAAAGAGAATTGGATGTTGTTTTATTATTAAATTTATTATTGGAATACATTGTCTTGTGTTACAAGTACAACGGATCAAATGCCTCCAATGACATTACGGTGCGATATATCAAATTTCAAGCTTCCTAGATGAGAGAGATATGTTTTCCTGCTCTTGAGCGCTAGGTAATTCTCATCGGATGATGTTTATCTTTAACCTTAAAATGTTCCGAGTTATAAATCAGATAATTACATTCGAAATAATAATCTCAATGTTGTATCTTTGTAATGTTTTTTGTTTTGACACGAAATTATTTTACATACAATTTGTGTTTCAGTTGGATATTCTTATTTTTTTTTTATTAAAAACCTTTTATTAAAGATTTTGAAGAGAAATCTAGAAATAAAAAGAAAAGCGTTTAAAGTCGTTTTTTTCACATAGTAAAAAATGTAACCTTGTATTGTGTACGGTTTTTAAAGTGGGCTCTCACTGCTGAAACACTTTTAAAAATTTTATCTCTTTTATAAAATTAAAATAAGAATATTAACAAACAATAATCAACAATGTATTGCAATAATTGCTACGAAGTAAGACTATTTTTAGATATGTGTGAAGTCACGCAAAATACGCGCTAGTTTGGAGATGCGGAAAATGGAGCTCATCATGGGTCGAACCTCACTACTACTACTATACTTAGACTATTTTTTAATTAGTGATGACGCGACATTAAGATGCAATATCTCGCTTGTGTAGCGATTCACCCGATCCGAGGAGTGTGGGTTGTAGCAATTGTCCAGCTGACATTCGAATCACACTTTAATATAACAAAGTTCCAAATGATACTGGAACACTTATTACTTAGAACTTTGTGTAAATAAGTCAGGCAATGTCATAGAATAGTTTTTGCGGTCGCCCACGCGCCTGGCACATCAGAAGAATTTGACTTATCCACCAAGGTCGGGCATACAACGCCTTTTGTTTGAAACAGAATGTTTATTGTCGCTTCGACCCCTTTAGGACTCAACTATTCGATTTTCTCCTTTTTGGCATCTTAATGACTACTATTTCGTATAGAAAACGTCTGTCTACCTGAATGGACTTACCGTCTTATTATGTTTTTCTAAATAGAGGTTGTATTAAATTGGCCTTTTCCTCTTTGCGAATACTATAACTATGTTCTAAGCCATTTCGTGACTTGATTATAATTAATGTTGAAATTCCTAGAAGCCACTGTTCTTTAGATGTTTTGATACTAGATACAAATTGCTTTAATTCTTTTTGATATTTTTGTTAAATAATATGCGATAAGACTTTAAGTAACTACAGTGGTCCAAAGATAAATTGGTTAAAGTTTTATATTTTTTATGGTAAATAAAAGACGTAATCTTGCTTGTTTTAGCATTTTTTCATATTAGATAGTGGCTACTATGATTCGCCGAAATAGCGAAGCGACTGATGCTCATAGACATCTGCAATTGCAGATGCGTTGCCTACCCTTAATCTACAGAGGAGGAGACGCACAGCAAGACGGTATATCGTCTGTCTATGCGTCCCCTCCTCCGCTTAATCCACTTCCCATTCCCATCATTTCCTTATAAGAAAAGAATAGGAAAGGAAACTGGATTAAAATTAGGCACCGGGATTAAGTACACTTAAAAATATAATCTTTGGTCAAATCACTCACTGGATTGTCAGATAAATAAGCAATGGTAATTCTTCAGTTTTTGCTATTACCGAGTAAAAAATATTCATACTGGGAAATAAATGATGCAAGAGGCTAGATCGAATGAGGTCACAATACAGAGTCTATGTTTAACAACAGGTGCATACGAATTCTACGAACATTTTATTAATAAAGCATCTCTTGTTTGTAAAGGTTAGTTTCTTTAGCGGTGCGTGGTTGCGAACACAAAAGGCGGTAAATCTCTCGACCTTCGTCTAAAGCACTGTTCACGCCGGATGCACTTTTACTGTTTAGACGTAGATAGATGTATTTATTTAATCTAGCTGCTGTCTGCGAGTTTGTCTGTGTTTTTTTCGACTTTTCACCTATATCCAGAACCACTTTTTGATATACATCTCGGTTATAGTACCAATAGATTTCTATTGTAGACTATTCTTATTACAAGAAAAGCTCTATTTTAATCGCCTTCCAAAAGGAGGTGTTTCTCAATTCGTCTATATGTTATTCACGTCTCTGTTTGAACTAGCACACTAGTTTAATTTTTCTATTATTCACAGCTCACAAAATGATAAAGAAATTGGTTAAGAATCATAAATGGATAAACAGAGCTTTATTCAGATAGATAGTATATTTATGTATATGTCGACGGAAAATAATATTTGTGAAGCATAAAATGTATTTACCCAAATGTATTAGTATATTTATTCAAAACCGTGATGCGAATTTTGCGACTTGCAAGACGCGACGTCAAGTCTTGCTTTTAAATTTTAATAATTTTAGTTACTTTTGGAGGCAAAGAGGAAAAAAAAAAGGAGAATTTTCTTCGTATTCTTATAGAAACAAATTAAGCTTTAGCTTTTTCGACTATTTTACGAACTCCTTTTATGCCCCAACTCGGACTACCAAACTACAGAGATCTTCAAAATTACCCTGTTGATATCTTAATCGCTGTAGTCCAAATAATAAAAAAACTGCTTATATTAAATATCTATAAAGAAATAAAATACATTTTATTTACGAGTCGCAATTACTCGTGTATTGAATATTTAAACAATTAATAAAAAATACATGTAATAGGCCTCCTGTCAAAGTTAAAGTGATTATAAAATTTATTATCACAAAGCAATCACCGTTGACAGAGTATACAGTAATTGTAAATGAAGTAATATTGAATCGATAAATGTTATTATTTAAAAAAATATATTTAAATGTGGTAATAATTCATAATCTTGTAACCATAAAATGATTAAAATACAGTGAGTAGGTTTATAATATACTAGCTGTTGTTCGCGACTTCGTACGCGCGGAATTAAAAAAAATATATCCTATGTTACTCGGGGATAATGTAGCTTTCTAACGGTGAAAGAATTATTGAAATCGGCCGAGTAGTTTTTGAGTTATTTCAATACATACAAAAATGTAGAGTTTCTCTCTTTATAATATTAGTATAAATAAATATTTATGAAAAGTAAGTATAATAAGATGGGCAAATGCTATGAAAACCTGGCCGTGAGAATTAGAACTTCCTCAACTCTGTTTAAGTATTTCGATTAATGTGATAAATATTTCGAAACACGAACATTGGTAACAATACTTATTTTTCGTTATTATTATATTTAAAAATGGAGTATTTGCCTTTGATAAGCTTTTGCAGTAACCAAAGATCGATTTTACGAGTAATATGTTACTACGGGTAGGTTATTAGGTTAGGTATTTTTAACAATTTTTGGTTATACCTATGTGCTTGGCTATATAGCCTGAGGAAAGTGGCTTTTAATGACTATTACCTACATTTTCACCCTAGGGCTTTATTAGACCGAGTTGGCGGTAATTTTTTTTTTTAAATACGAAGATTTTGCTTCGGCTTAAGGCCGTTTTTTGCGTGGCATCGGTCTAATGAAGCCCTCGGTGTTTGGAAAAGGTGAATATAACTGAAACTGAGCTTTCGACACGGGCAAAGTTAGCCAAAATGTGTACTACACGATACTAAAATTTATCGCCAACATTGTACTAATCTTCGGTAACAAAATGAGATAAAAAAGCAATTAATTGATACCAGATCTTAGAAATAATTTTAATAATCATCTTAAATACAACCCTTGTTAAATTTTATCGATTTATAACAATATTGCAGTTCAAAGATGGTATTATAATAATCTAAGAACGTTTTATAAAATTCATTTTATTACTATTTAATATTTAATGATTATTTATATGTAATTTATTGTATTTATTTGCATACATTTGTTTGAACGATATAAAATTAACATTTAAAGTCACGACAAGTATTTTCACTGGCCTACGTTGCCTTTCAAACCGGACAGGTATTATTTGCGGACTATTGCTTTGCGGAAATAAATGAACCAATTCCTTTCTCTACTATACAAATACAAGAATTGATAAAGCCGCTCAAAATAGAATCTATACTAATATTATAAAGAGAGAAACTTTGTATTTTTTTGTTTGAATTGAAATAACTCAAGAACTACTGGGCCGATTTCAAAAAATCGTTCATTGTTAAAAACCAAACACTATCTCCGAGTAACATAGGCTATGTTTTTTATTTCCGCGCGGACGAAGTCGCGAACAACAGCTAGTCATTAAGTAAAAAAGGAAAGAATCGAGCTTGTCACCATCCCAATGGAATCATAATCAAGATGTAGAGTTTGTAGCTACATTGTAATATATAAGTAGCGATATCCAAGATTGTAATGTACCGCTAGTGATGTACGCATCACAATTATCGATTCATCGACATTGGAACCGAATTAATTGTATTATATCGATATTAGCCATATGGTACCGCAACGGCGACGCCTGGCGCGTCTGCTCGTGTGCTGCGATAGAACTTGTTTAAGAATTCTTTCCTCGTCAGTACCAGCACGCATCTAATAAACACTGACTTCACACGGCGCGCGACCTTGCCGATATGGAGCGACGTAATGGTTCGTAATTGTAGAATGAATGCTGGAATGCCACAATCAATCGTATTCTACTGCGTGTACATTTCCGCACTAAAGCGATTTTGTGAACTTTTAAATCTTTTTTTGTAATATGGTTTAATAAATTATGAAGATTTTACCATAAAAAAGATAAGAATGAGAATACACAATACAATTAAATCAAATCAAATCAAATGTATTTATTCGCAAAAATTAGTTAAATAAATATGTGTATTTATCGTGTAGCTCATTGATATAATTTTTAAACATTGTTATTTTAGTGAACTTTACCTCGCCGTATACAAAACGACTTATGAAAACAGAAATTATTTCCTGGAAATTCCAATATCCTTCTGCATTTAAGCGGCTCATTTATTAAAAAAATGTTTATCAAACAATTCTACCCTGAACAGATGCGAAAAAGATCCGATGTAAGAAAAGTTCAAAGTACTTTATGTTAATTCTAAGTTATTTGAAATATTATTACCAGATCAAAGATATTTTTATTATCCTGCATTTACTATATTTGCATTTCCATACTAGTTTGTTGCCAATAACATTAAAATACATCAAAGTAACACGCAAATTAGCGTAGCACTTAATACCTCGACTGTACATATTTATTTTATTTCTATTTTTTATCGGTTTGTAAAGGATTGTCGTTTATACGTTGATAATAAATACCTTGCATATTTCTTTTTGTCTCGCAAACAACCTCATCGTGATGCTGTTATGATTTACTAGATTGACAGTTCTAATGTGTTATTAGTTAAGTAATTATGGCTTTTATTAGTTTGATTGTTTATATGAATTTTATAAAATGAAATTAGATTGGTAACATTTTTATATTGAAGCTTTCATTTATATTAAACAGACGCTTTACAACTAATATAATTTAATTTCATATTACATAATAACGTAATAAGAGCTCAACTTTTTGGTAAATGCAAGGCATAAAAATCTAAACTAAGTATTTGAATGGCTCGTATCGAATAAAATTTGTTTGAGCGCTAAAAAGCATTGTAAAGTGGAAGGTCGCAGTAAATTGTTGGACAAGAAATCTGAAGTAAGCATTAACAGCGCAGTGTCTAATGACAGTAGAGAGAACCCTTGACATTTTAGACTGGCAGCATCTCGACCTCGCGTATTATATACATACGTATCTAAACAGATTTATTTGCTATGTACGAGTAAGACCAGTCATCGACGTATTTACTTCTTGCAATTAACGCTGCAACATAAGAGAGTGGTAATGAACGACTATTGTTAAGGGTCCTCTTAATAAATGTGTTGTACCTGATATGGTAGGTTTATACGGAGCGGTCGGCCTTGAATGCGACTGACATTCCATGCCCTTTCTTCCACCTTGTCTATGTCTTCTCGAACGGTGATTGCATACGTGAATCTTTATTAATATGCCACGCTTCCCTGTCCAAGGTCGTGTCTATGTGCAACTCTGTACAATCGAGACTAAAGTTCGTATTGTAAGGTGTTAGAATTGTTATTCGGTTGTGATAACAGCGGCATTGGCTCGGTTATTGTACGTGACCAGGTTTCGAGCGAATCAGCGACATCTGTCGGTCGAAATGGTTGCAGTCGCGTGCAGAACTCATTTGAGATCGTTGATAGGAAAATGTCCTCAACATTAAAGATAAAGTTTTGAGTTCTGGTTGTATTGCCTAATTTAGTATTTTTGTCTGTACTGTATCTTCGGCTTGTTTGTTGTTTTTTTATGATATAAGCTTCTTTGTTTTTAAATATTCTTTAAATGGTTACCAACATAAGTTAATAGTACCCCATTTTAGGCTTTAAAATTATAGCGTGAAAATGTTGGATCTCGGTGTTTAATGTTTAATGTTTTTTTAGGTTGGTAGGCATTCTTATTTGTAAACTTGCAAGTGGAATGAATACAATGTAATTTGAAAGTAACAGACGTAGTTCTTTTTCAATTACGTTTTATGTATTTTATACGTACAATATTAAGGAAATCCTTGTTTTCTTATTATGTATTAAAATATTATTGTCTAATTGGGTTTGGATAATCGCGTCTGTTATTAAGTGAATCTTTTATACCTTATGCTTTTATTGTGGTCACCTTGACCATGGCAGCGTTCACCCTACACCTCTGACTCACATCCGATTATTGTAATTGTGTTTTGATTGCTTTGAATTGCTAAGAAAATTTTCTTTAATCACTGGCGACTGTTTTTAACTTTTAAAAAATAGAATCGCCTTTAATTTTCATTTTGGCAGGTAAGGGACCATAATCTTAACTCTTAAGTGGCATACTTTTGACACTAAAGCCTTATTCGCACAAGTATTTTAGTCCAGTAGCAAGTAGCAAAGTATCCGAACAAAGGATTTACTAATCTACTTGACTAAAATGGTGCTGTTCGGATTCGTTTATTGACTAAATTACTCGCTACTTGACTAATATACTATCCTAGAGCGTAAAAGGCATAACAGAAACTACGTAATCTATAAAATACGTTAATAACCGGCATTTGTTTACGAGTTATATTGTCGTGTTTTCCATTCTTAATGACATCATTATTTAAGTTAAAAATGAATGCAAACGTTCAAAGTCCTCCCAATTTGTTGATCGGAATAACAGACTAGAGGAAGTGGTAACAACTTCGGTTATGAGGAAAACGTAAAGCTATAATGAGAATGAGTGTAAAATAATAAGCATACAAAGTAATAAAAGTTAATTGCGTTTTCAATTTCAAAACAACCATGTAATATGTACCTAAATTGCTATTTTAATGAGTACGATCTGACTCAAAATAAAATCAGTTTTAATTAATAGTTTTCCAATTATTAAATGTACTGAAGCATCCTTATACTTACATAGTGTCAAACAATAACGCTTTTTATGTTTGTCCCTATATATGCTTGAATCTTTAAAATACACAACTGATTTTAATGTGGTTTTTAAATAGATAGAGTGATACATAAGGAAGATTTTCATGTATAATACATTCACAATATAGTAGAGTAACACTGACAATTTAGAGGTTTTTAATATGATGTCGTAAATTAACACATTTTTAGCGCTTACATTGCAAACGCTGCCTGAACGATACAAGTTAGATCAAAATAATGTACTTCAGTATGGTACAACTTAAAAAGATCTATAAAAAGTCCGCTTATATGTTAATCAGTTAGGGATAACCCACAATAACCATTTTTTGTTACAAAAAGTTATGTTTTGTTTACAAAACGATTTTATATACAAACATATTTGTGTAGCAAATTATTATTTAGTATCAGCATTATACCGATTTGCACCCTTGCGAAGCCGGGGCGGGTCGCTAGTCTAAAAATAAATTTCTCGCCATACAGAAGTTAACATATTTATAATGACGTCCCTTAGATGTACATGATACACAAAAACATATTTTTAATGTATTTTTGTATATTTGTGTCTTCTGTATGATTACCATATTAAATAACATGAAGATAAAAAAGCTTTTTAGTCTATTGCAAATTAAAAAAATTAATAACAACAGTTGCAATGGTAGATTTAATTAATAATTCTGACAGGAACACACAGACAAACACAATTGAATAATTATTTAGTTAGTATCAGTACAAAATACTAAGACATTAATTCTAATGAGATGCATATGTAAAGATAGTTCCTAAATTAAAAACAAAGGCTGGCCTTGCGATGCGGTAACTATTTGTTAAAATTAGGCGCACTAAGCTGAGCAGAATACATAATTGCACAATAGTTATTAAGTTAGACGTCTTTTTTACGACTGTTCTTCACATTCTTAATTTTGAGACAAAATTATGAGGTGTTTTTCGCAGAGGACTTACTCCGTAAAGCCCTGTTCGCACCAGGATAATACTTTAGTCGAGTAAACAATTTAGTAACAAAACGTGTTCGAACAGCAACATTTTAGTAGAGTAGATTAATAAATCCTTTTTTCGGATACTTGGTTCTTGCTACTCGGCTAAAATACTATCTATCTACTTCTAATGTGAACAAGGCTTAACATTGTCTTCGCTCCAGGATAGTATTTTAGTCGAGTAGTAAGTAATTTAGTAACCAAACGTGTCCGTACAAAATATTTACTAACCTACTCTACTAAAATGTTGGTGTTCGGACACGTGTATTTACTACATAACTTGCTACTGATAAGTGTGAAATCACGCAAAATACGAGCTAGTTGTAGAATTGCAGAAAATGGTGCCCAACATGAGTTGAACTACGAACTAACTAACTAATTGCTCCTCCAGTAAAATACTATCTTGGTGCGAACAAGGCTTTAATCTCACTATTTATGTTTATTTTATGGTAAAGATAAGTTATTTCTTTCTTAGTTATATAGAAACAAGAAAATAAATATGGTTTTAATTAAAACCCATGCGTCCGTTAGAATTAAAAAAAAAAACAATTACTTATATCGGTTACACATTTTTCCTCGTCATTATTTTCAGAACAATAAACCGCAAACTAATAACAAATCTCTATACCGCAAAAACAATACCAACAATTACCAATATATTTATAATCATCGGAAATTACTATAAATAAAATGGGAAACTACCAAATATTTCAAATATATGTGGAAAGGTCGCTTTCCTTGTTTCCTGGAAAAGCGAAAAACCTCTTTAAGCAAAAGTCATTGGCCAGTCTCGACGAGCTACCTGTCTAAGTGAGAAACTCGGATTAGAAACCTCTATAAGTGAGACCCACGGTCCCTTGGACATTCGATTACCCAGTGACTGTTTACGATTTTGTTTCACTAACTTCCGTCACGTAATAAAAAAAAAGTTTATTTATTCTTTATTAGTTTTACTTACAGCCACCAACTACATTATTTTTAATTATAATCCCTTTGATATTCAGTTAGTTTTTTTGGTTGTATTTTGCATTAATTTTAAGCAATGTTTTTTTAGGTGTTGATACCATCGCACCATAGTCTAGGTTCGTTAGGAACGCTTTGTATGTCCCACTGAATATAATTGAATCAAGGTCTTTAGCTAAGTTGATATCACCGCTGTTATTATAATTAGTATAGGACATAAAGCCTTGTACGCACCAGGATAGTATTTTAGTCGAATAGCAAATAGCAAGTATCCGAACAAAGGATTTTAATCATCTTCTCTACTAAAATGTTGCTGTTCGGAGACGATTAGTTACTAAATTACTATCTTAGTACGTAGGTTTAGGCTTAAACGAGTCCGAACAGAAGTAAATCCTTTTTTCAGATAAATGGTACTTGCTACTCGACTAAAATAATGTCCTGGTTCGAATAAAGCTTAAGCGACGAACAGAAAGTGCGCAAAAGCGATGATCATTTTAAGGCAACGAGCAAACTTTATACGTAGATGAGTTGGTTATATCATCCCCGTGATACTATTATTAAGACCTCAAAGCTGGTCTTACAATTATGATATTGAACTTTAGAATTATTAGGAACAAAGACTATAGACACAAAAATAAAAGTTTAATGTAGGAATTAATGGTACGAATTTTCCAACAAACGAATTTTGACTTGATAACCTCCTTCTGTTGGAAGTCAGTTAAAAACATTATTCTCTCTTCCCTTTAATAAACATTCCGGTTGAGTTATTTTAAAAATTCTGAATTAGAAATTATTAGCGTCAAGGTTGAACTCATTGAACTTTTTAATTGGCGTGTTAACTCCTTATTGTGAGTTTTAATATTGGATTAAAATGGTCATTCGTAACATGTGAGTGACCGGCAGGATGCGATCGCGAATATATCCCGATAATCCTGAAAGGGATCCCCGACGGGTCTGAAACTAGTCGGCACCTTCAGCGTAATAAAGGTGAGTTAAGTTGTGTTTGACTAATTAGTCATTCTGAGCATTGCCCATATAATGATGCTTGGGCGGTGGCATCATGACACTACTCGTATTATTGTGTCAGACTGATATCGAAGCACTGGTTATTTTTCAGTTTAACGAAAACATTCAGCATCTTTCTTAGTAACTTCTAGTTTTACTAATTTCATAATATTAGTCAAGTTTGACTAAATACTAACTGATGACGAAAGTGTTCGTTTTTATTATTGACTTATAGAAAATATTCGAAATAAACTCTAAAGGGGGCTACCCAAAGTCCATTCGTTATGAAGCGAATCTCTAGCGAACGTCAAAAATGTATGAAACTGACATTGAAATTCGACATCTCACACGTGACAATCCAAGGTTTTATCGAATGTCAATGTCAGTTTCATACATTTTTGTCGATTCCATCAGCGATATCGCCGATCGAAAAGTACGTTGGGTAGCCCCGCAGAGCTGTAACATTTTTACGGTAGCCATATTGTTTGAATAAATAAATAAAGTGTGCATCATGGTTTTATTTTTAAAAGACATTACATCATACGCGATGTTTAGAGATTGCTAAGTGGTATCGATTGAGTTTGACTTGGCAAAGGTTCGTCATAGTCATCATTTTAAATATTATCTTGCGTACGATACATCTAAATTTATATTCCGGAGAAATTTTCATAAACGCACCGCTAGTGTCTATCACGTTTTGTCGATGAAGCTTACTAGAGTGTTCGTAAAGTCTTCGACAAAATTTCATGTTAGGCCCTTTATACTTACTAAGGTAGAGCTCCACAGCTTCTGCGGTGAAGTGCAACGAATTTTGGACGGCGTTATGCTAGATGACCTAAAAAGTTCCCCTCGTACCTCTTTCTAGTCCCCTTTCCACACCAGTTTTCAAATTTTCCGTTTGTAAAATTTAGTCAAATATAAAACCAAACTAAAGCCATGGAAAAGTAATTTTAATCTTTAATTATCATACTTTTAATTTCGCTTAAACCATATCCCATTGAAGTTTATAGCACGAACGGTACGTGTAAATTATTAGGTGCATAATTGAAAGGCGGTGTGAAACGCAATGTACAGCTTCGTGCGATCGTACCGCTGCGGTGTGAATTGCAGTGTCGTTGATAGAATCTAGGTAATTAGTGGATCGAATCCGGCCCTGGCTACTGCCAACATTGTAACAATAATATATGAAGCTAATTGTGTAGTTACAAGACAGTATGTTTCAATATATCCAGTATATATTGTTTTAATTTAATAAATACGTGGTTTGTATCTGTAAAAATATTGATCAATGGAATGGATTTAGTTTTGTGTTAGGGTAAGACTAAAGTTCCAAAATCTACTGGAAAATATAGGAGAAAACATAAGCTTACTAGTTGAAGATAATGGTGGAGAGGATTTCAACTTCCTTCCTATTAAAGTAACGAAGAGTTTTAAAATAAACATTTTCGTAGGTACGAATATAATTTAGTCGAATAGAAATATTACTCCATGCATATGAAATGTTACATGAAAAATTGATTACGAGCAACTCACGTCAGTTCATTTGTCGGCGTTCATGCCAGACGGTTTGTGTAATGGCGGCTCTTGGTACAAACTGTAAGATCCTCTTTCCACTAAAGCGACTAGATATCTAAACGCCCCTAATAACTATTAATACTAATCAATGAATAGATCGCGACTGGCGCGGTACTGCTAGCCACATGGATAGTTTTGTGCGACTCATGGAAAAGGAGTTTAATATTCCCTTTCAAGAGGTCACACCTCTGATCTTACTGACTTTCCTGCCTGTGATTAATGTCTAAATGCAACGATTTATTTAATAGAATCCTGTATGTAGATTATATAAATTTAATGTACAATAGTTTGCAAGACCAGTTACTTACAAACTACATTAAATTTACATAAGTTATTTTTTTTTTAATTTAAACGTATAATCCTTATCCTTTCTCACATAATATAAAACAATAACGCTTTTTTATGTTTGTCCCTATATATGCTTGAATCTTTAAAACTACGCAACAGATTTTGATGCGATTTTTTGTAATAGATAGGGTGATTCATAAGGAAGGTTTTCATGTATAATGCATTCACAATATAGTAGAGTAACACTGATAATTTACAGGTTT
>QDHC01006394.1:442530-464127 GCA_013186455.1 Papilio dardanus tibullus
ATTGGGATCTTGCGATATGCCATCTGATGTCATTATATTTAATTTATCTTTAAACTATCGAGCTAAATGCAGAATGAACAATAAGAAATAAGCTATAGTTTGTATCTACACATTCGACTTTATTGCGTGACTGGAAATATTTAAATTGAATTGGTAATAACATATTTCGATGATATTTTTTATTTTTATAATACAAAATGGAAAACGAGCAAATGGCCACCAGGATTCGCTGAAAAAACCGAAGCGATCCCTGCCCATAGACATCTGCAATTGCAAATGCGTCGCCTACCCTTAATCTACGTAGGAGGAGACTCACAGCAAGGGGATAATACCTCTTCCTATGCATCCCCCCCCTCGCTAATCCACTTCCCCTTCCCATAATTACCTTATAAGGAAATGATAGGGAGAGAAAGTGGACTAAAATAAGTCCTCCAACACCACACTCATCAGACGAAACACGGAATAGCTTCCATTTGACGCCTGTCTTCTGTGTGGTCGTGGTATTTTACGGGGTGAGCCGGCCAATTTGTTCGTAGATGTTAAAGCGGGCTCTACCGCTGTCCAATACTGTAAAATAAAGGAAAAGTGAAGATAAAGGAAAACATAAAACAAAGGAAATCGTTGAACCAATATATCCGAATTTTAACTTGGCATTATAGTTTAGGTGGTTTTATAGTAGCGTAAGATTTTAAAATGTCCTGTTGCATTTTGAATTCATAAAACTGGAAGTTACTAAACTACCGAAATTAAATGCATCAAACATAAGAATTTCAATGTTAAATTGTTTCAAAACTTACAACTGAAGCTTGACATATGTGTTAAGGCTAGCAATTTGTTTAATACTCGTACGTTCATGACAATTTAATATAGTTAATTACTCGTATCTTAATTTTAAGTTTTTTAATTGACAATTTTAAGTAGGACAAACTCTACAATTAAATTAATTTGCGTCGTATTAATAAATACTATTATAGTAAAAATAGTTAACTATATTAAACTTAATTAATATTCTACGTTCTATTAACGAAGTTTTTGCTAGAATTCCTACACATGTTGTTTTTATCTCGATATAATTTATAAATGGATGTAATACAAAAAAGCTGTAACTCCTGGACATGTCCATATTCATATTATAAAGAGGAAACATATGTTTGTTTGTTCGAATTGAAATGGCTACAAAACTATTTATCCGATATGAAAAATTATTTCACTTTTGAGAAGCTGATTATATTATTTATTTATTTGAAGATTCACCAACAAAGTATGATACAAGCTTTACATACTTAATCAAATTCCTAATTATAAATACAAACATACTTAATTTATAGGTAAATACAACATTCGTAGAGATAAAAAGGACAAAAATAAAACCCTATAGAAACAACAACAACTATGACAAGAGATGCTACATTTTAAATCTTCGCGGACGGAGTCGCGGAGAATACCTAGTATAAAATAACATTATACACTATTTCAATGATTTTATGCATGCAAAGAATTTATGACTATTAATTAAATTACGATTATACTGTTTCTACGCATATATGCGGTTTTAATGCCTCAGGATCTCTTTATTATACTTATTTAATGTTGGAAAAATATCTGCAGTTTTCCAGCTTTCGTAGACGTTTGTGTTATACAATTAAACCTGGATAAGTGAGAAACCTCTATAAGCGACAACCATTCTTTGGTCCCAACGAGCTAGCTCCATAAGCGACAAATTCGAATTAGAGAGAAACCTCTATAGGCAAGATAAATATCGCGGTCTAGGGTCGACTGTATTGCTTATTAATTTACTATCTTTTAATTTCAATTATTTAAAAAAAGTGTCCGTATAATGATTCCGAATTAAACGTACTGCATCTTTGTATCGTTTTAGCTATAGCAATTTATTTGCAAAGGTAGTACATTGCTATAAGTTATTTATTTTTATTATCTTAAAAAAAAACATATGAAAAAAGAACGTCCTTGTCAAGCATTTTACAACAAGCATTCGACTTGATTATTTTATAAGTATTCAGTAGCATTGTTAACGCTGACGAAAAAAAAATTAAATTTTCTCGTATTTGAATCACGCGCGCACTAGGAAAATATATTCGTCTTCAAGGTCCAATGAAATTTGTCATTCATACTGTTCGCTCGGGCGTCGTGATGCGCGCAAGTCAAATAGCCTCAGTAGACAATCGAGGCTTTTCTTCTGAGACACACCGAGTACAATGTGTTTTATAATTTGATTTAAGGAACATTATTAAAGTTAAAAACCAATTTCACTATGATTATATTTGGGAAAGTTGGGATAGATGTTCGTTTGAAGATATTCCCCGAACGGTTTAATAAAAATTAGCACAGATATTGAACGTAATCTGGTAGAACACTCAGGTGACAGCTAATATTTTAGCGTTAGTATTGGGATTTCATCCGGATAAAAACTCGAAATGGATAAATACTCATAATTTCTATCTTTTCGGCGTGTTTTTTACCAAAAAAGTGGATAAAAACTATCTGTCATTTCATAAATGTAATTTAACATAAACATGGTTTTGATATAAAAAACGAGATTGGAATAAAAGAATAACAAAAATAAAATTATATTTAACACGCTTTGTTAATTAATTTAATGATGAAAACAACTTTTGAATGCAAAATTATTAGGTACTTCCGCGTATGTATAGGTCTACCAGGATCTGATGGCAAAAATTTAAAAAAGTATTGACGATAGCAATACTGGGGAAATTGGAGTAAAACGTTTTCATACTTTGTTTTCCTAACCATACGGATTTTTATCCTTTTCGGATAAAAACTCGAGTTGTCAGCCCATTAATATTTACAACTATTAATTGTTAGCTTTTCAGTTAGCGTTTGATATATAACTAGCTTAACAAGGAAGATACACCCAACACGTCGCTCGCCGAAAATTACTAGCATAGGTACGTGTGTTGTGAATTTTTAGAGCCCCCGCTTCCTTGTTCCTCGTGGCCGTCGCATTCAGGGTCAACGTTACATTCACAAAGAAATCATTTGAGAATTACGATCGCGCAAAAACTTTGATCATTCAAGATCAATATTTGCTTTTTAATATAATCCATTTGTTGGACAAAGAACGGATGTGTCTAATAATGATAATAATTATACGAAACAATGAGAAAACTTTTTAACTGATTATTTTGTATCTTTGTAAATATTAGTATTGTAAACAAAGAGCAGCATTAAAAGTATTCCACAAAGCAAGTACACTTTGTTACAGTTTTCTTTGACAGGTTAACGATGTACAGTTGAACTTGGATAGGCGAGAGGCCAAGGGAACCGCGATATTCGCTTATGGGGGTAGCTCGTCGGGACCATAGAGAGACTATCGCTAGACTCTCGTATTTAAAATTACGAAATTTTTTTATAAATAACAATTATAACGAATTGAGTTTGCTAGCTAATTGGCTTTTATGGCCTAATATACCTTGATACTGACGGGTCTCGGCCGTGCCCCCGGGCCTCTGCCTCTAAAAGGCCTTAATCTCACTAAATAAGTTCAGTGGCGGTTGCATAATTTTCAAATAGTTATTAATAATCGCTTAGGGATACGTTAGATAGAGGATAAAGTTATGGTGTCAAAAATATTTTAATATTAGAAAAGAACACAAAAGACGCATTCTCTAATATT
The DNA here is from genome assembly GCA_013186455.1 of Papilio dardanus tibullus. Classification (NCBI taxonomy): domain Eukaryota; kingdom Metazoa; phylum Arthropoda; class Insecta; order Lepidoptera; family Papilionidae; genus Papilio; species Papilio dardanus. The sequence continues at coordinate 446,186 of QDHC01006394.1, forward strand.
ATATTATATTATATTATATTAATATTATAATAAATGCGAAAGAAGATGGATGAATGTATGGATGATTCGTTTGAAGTTATTTCCGAAACGGTTTAACGGATATTGGTATTTGGTATAGATGTAGACCACAGTCTGGAACAACACATAGGCTACTTACTAAGTATTATTATAATAAAATATTGAATTTGACGTAATGATTTTAATCCACTTTCCCTTCCTATTTTTTTCTTATATGGAAATGATGGGAAGGGGAAGTGGATTTGCCGGGGGAGGACGCATAAAAGGACGAAGGGGGACACCCCTTCTGTGCATCTCCTCCTCCGTAAGTTAAGGGTAAGCAACGCATCTGCAATTGCAGATGTCTATGGGCAGCGGTGGCTTCGCTATTTCACCAAATCCAAGTGGCTGATTGCTCGTTTGCCACTTTATAATATAAAAAAATGATTCTTTTTTTGATATTTGACTTATTTATTACCAACATGCCAACTTGGGTTAGTATTTAGAAATGGCTGGGATTAGGTAGGTACTTTAAAGGCAACGAATGCAGTATTGTTACTATCCCATTCTAAGTGACTATTGTCTATGTAGATTTTATATGTGATTTTACCGCTGTCCTTACCATAAATGGTGCACAAGTAAAGGTCATTTCATAATGCAAAAGTAAATACATATGTTTGAACTAAACGAGTGCGTTCGCGCAATGATTTGTTTAGGTTTATTCAAGTGTCAATATGTAATGATATGATGTCAATCTTATCTGAGAATAGACTGAAGCCTATTCAGTATTTATACTTTATGGTTATAAATACTTGAATTGGAGACTAAAGAAATCTATTAACTTAAACATAAAAGCATTTTAGTTATATGAGACTTAAGTGAGGAGTATTTTAGTTTTTTTTTTGGTATAATGGGGATTTTGGTCCTTTCAGGACAAGTCAATCCCATAGTTTCCTTAGTGACCAGGGTCTACAAATCGAGCTGGCATAATCGTTGTTGCGGCGAGCACTGGCCAGTGCTCGCCGCCTCCTTGCTCGCTTGCACGTCTTTTTTACTCTTTTATTCTTTTACGTTTATCTTTTGTTTTTTATGTATTTTTTTTTTACACTTTTAATTGTCGTTGACGATGTTTCATTTTTAAAGTTTTCTTATTATTTTTAACTTAAAACTTATATAATACTCAATTACAAGCTATCGAAGCATACAATCGTACCGCCGCCTCTGATGTCGGATTAGCTTAAATTGATTGTATGAGTCCAACAGCAAGTGTTGGACATCTTCCGGATATTTTAGATGTGCAAATGAATGGTCGTAGACAAAGCAAATTAGATGTAGCAGGTTAAGAGAATCTCCTAAATGTCGGCCTAAATAAATGGATTTCGGGCGAAAATGTACAAAAGCAATTTTGATAAACGTCTCTTAAATCTTGTAAACTATGCAACTGCATACTTTTAAATATATGTAAATAAATAGTTAATGTTATGTTATACTGTTTATATGATACTAGCTGTTGTGCGCGACTTCGTCCGCGTGGTATTTAATAATATAGCCTATGTTACTCGGGGATAATGTAGCTTTCTAATGGTGAAAGAATTTTTGAAATCGGCCAAGTAGTTCTTGAGTTATTTCAATACAAACAAAAATACAAAAATACAACGTTTCTCTCTTTATAATATTAGTATAGATATAGATATAGATTATGTATGTTACAGTGAGTATCCATTGCCACAAAATCCTTTTGTAAAACATTTGTTGCTCCTGGAATTAGACAGATATTTCGACAGTAGAAACTCAATTTTACTCTCAACATCGAGTATATTTCGGTGAATGTTTTTACCCTGGTGAATGTTGGTGTTAACCCTTTGACACATTGACAACATAATAACGTATAACATAGAGTATAATGTGGCAACCTTTGTTGTTGCTTGCAACACCATAGAGCAACTTGACCTGCAAGCAAAGCTTTGCGAAACCGCTTTAGAGGTCAGTCCTGTCTAGTTGATACAGGATTTTATCTTTCTTATTACCATTATGACCATTTACGGTGCTAAAAATATCTTCAACTTGAATTACTCAATTTCACAACAAACAAGAAAGCACAAGCCACTTGTGAAAGATATGAAAATGTTTTTAATCAAATTTTTACTATTTTAAAATTGCAAGTAGTGTAAGAGCTAGTCAAGATTTGAAGCATTTACTAATTTTAAACCGCAAATAAAGTTGACGGAAAAGTATAATTATTTGATTAGAATAAGCAACAAGAATCCAACAAGGAATTAATAGTGTAGGAATAAATACCATACATGTTTAGAAATGGAAATTTCCGCCGACAGTCTTCACCATCTTGTTGTTTAAAGCAATAATAACGTACTCGGATAATGAATTATTCGCGATATGAAGCGTAATTTATTTCGCTTGCCACTTTATTAGATAGTTGATTGGATTCCTTCTCGAAGGTTGCGTCGCGAACTCTGACCCTTTGCGTGAAAGATGCGCATATATCGTGCAACACGATTACTGAAATCGGCATGTATTGTACAACTCTCTGTGCTGTTTAGTTGAGAAATATACGTAAATTATATTTATTGTTAACCGATTATGTTAATATATCAAACTCATATGAAAATGAACTGAACAAAAAAGTGATTGAAGAGAGAGAAAAATCGCAGGTCGCAAAAAAAATGTAAATGCAACCACTAGTTCGCAAGATACGAGTACTTTTGCATCATTATAACTTACTTAAATAAAACTGAAATGCGAACTAGCATTGTCTTCCGAAAATTCTAAATTTAGATACCTATAACTTTAGTTTCGTCATAACGGAAAAACCCAAAATTCTTTCGTCGAAATAATAGCTCGTTCCGAATAAGAGATTATTCAAAAGGGCGTTCAGGAATCTCGATATAGGTACTTCCGGCGATTTGGAACCTAAAATAAGATTAAAAGAAATGCATGGCACGGCCCACTTGAGTCACAAGGCCGCCAAAACGGACTCGATTGGCTGCCCGAATTAGTCGGTCTTTTATTTTGTAGTCATCTTAAACAGTGGTTAAGCAAACTTTATTTTATTTTTATTTTGTAAACTTTTTATATTGATAACCATTTTAATTGAGTATCTAGTATCTTCGACCTATGATTTTTATGATAGAGTTAAGCTTTAAAACATCTCGTTTTGGTTTGTAATAGCATGATAGATAATAAAATATTGTCAAAATTTCATATACAGTCCTGGATAAGAGCCCAAGGGACCGCGAAATTTGTGTCGCTTATAGAGGCTTCCCTCTAATTCATGTATTTCGTTTTCCAGGTCTCGCTTATCGAGTTTCAACTGTAATTCAATAGTGTATAAAATATAAAAGCCGATATTATTATTATGTAAAATGTATTTTTTCATTATCTACAAATTAAAATTCATCATATTTATCATAAGTTTTGTAAAAGGTTATACAACTATCACCGTTTAAAAGCATTTTCGTTAAAGGTCACTTGTTTTCTAATTCAAATATAAATATTATTTTATTCATAACACTAACTGTTTACTAATTAGTATTTTCTATTTTTACTATAATAATTTACATAAACAACTACTTGATTACTTTTTAAAAATGCAATTGCATTCATTCTTTTATGATCGCCTGGTAGTGCATTTTGATCCTCAAATACGGATATTTTTAAGAACTTTGATGTTACAATTTTAAACAATTCGTTAATTCTATTTTTCTCGCCATATGAATAAGTCGATGAATTCTCGTCACCAGTTCACTGTATGTCCCCACCGAGGGGCTCGGATCCTTCCCTAAATGGCGACTAGGCCATAGTCAACCACGCTGGCCAAGTGAGGAAGTCAAGAGCTAAACCCCTGAGCCACCGTCGCTCTATAAATTCTATAAACGTGATAATACCTTAAGTATTTGTAGGCTATTTGTTATATGAAGATATAAATGATCAATGGGTTTCTTAACCAATCCTTTATATGCGCAACATTAGACCTGCAGGTGCATTGCTTCATAGATTTATAATGTCTACAATATTCCACAGGCTCGCTTTTCCTTTGTAATGTCTAACTTAAATAGTATAAGATCATGGATTGAATTCTAAAAATCATAATGTGGCCTACAAATCTATTAGTTATGGCTGATGAATTCATCCACCTGATGTATGTACAAAGAAGAAGAAGAAGTCAGTAAACTTGTGCAAAAATAGTGCCAACTACAGATCTTAGTCTAAAATTTAATCCAAAATTGCTCAGCTGTTCTAACGTTATGTAGTAACTAGCTGTTGCTTGCGAATTCGTCTGCGTGGAATTCATAAATATAGCCTATGTTACTCGAGGGTAATGAAGTTTTTGTAATGGTGAAAGAATTTTTGAATTTGGCCTAGTAGTTCTTGTGTTATTTCAATAAATACAAAAATACAAAGTTTCTCTGTTTATAATATTAGTATAGATAAGCCTTTATCAAATTTACAGTATCAGTAAGAAAGAAGTAAGGTTAAATTTTTAAAATACTTGAAAGGCAAGTATTTTCTCATAAGGCTCGCCCACTTTCAACAATATATAGTAGCAAGGCGCGGGTCGAATTCAAAGGTGAATAGTGAGATAAGGCTAGATATAAGGCAGTAGCGGATAGCCTTGCGAGACGAAAGCTCGTAGGCTGTTGGTGGAATGTTCGCGGGTTTACTTTCCACTGCAACCTTGGACGCCGGCATCGCGCACCGATCACCCGAAACTTGTGTAAATACTTACCGATTGCGTTTAGCTCATTTATACCTGACTATCATAACTTTAATTTAAGAGTCCAATCATAATTATTACCTTAATAATTTTGTTTATTGGTTCCAGTAATATCATTAGAGAGGAAGAAAAATGCTAAAAGTTATATAAAAAGATGATAATGTTCTGATGTTCATAACTTCATTCTATGAACCACAAAACGTAGTTTGGGCATTGAAGTTACTTTCTTCTCCATGGCTTTCCTTTTCATTCATGCTGTAATTAAAATATATACTGTTAAAGTATGTTCTTGAAAATTGTTTATAATTTTGGGCCCTATATTCAAGTATTTCGTAAAATTTACATTTTTAAATATTATATCAAATGTATTAATAACACTGTAAAAAGTAATGTCGCATTGACTCACTCAAAAGTAAGTGGCGTTGTTTTAATATTTTGAATAAAACTAGGTCATTTTCAATCCACATATTTTTCTCAAGTTCAGTATTATTAATCTGTAGATACGTAAATACTTACAAACTTTAAAATATTTCAATAACTTATGAAAGTTGACTCGATGAGATTTCTGAACGGCATTTTTGTAATAAAATTCCAATCAATTCAAGGTTCATCTACAATGAAATTATTTAAGTACATATTAAAACATTTTACTTCACCAAAGTACAATAGTAAAACACATATTATACAAGTAATTGTGTGCACTTAATTCGCCCACTCGTGCGACATTTAAAATCTGTCAAAACAAACATTTATTTTTAAAAGTAATTATGAATAATTGTGTATTTAACGGATATCTGTAATATCCGACTTAATAGTAATTTAGCATTTCCCTGGAGGCTTGTCCAAGGTCCAAACAAGTGAGAAACTATCGATTAGGCCGCGTTAACGCCTCCGACGCGTGCGAAACCGAAAAAATGGAGCCCCCCGACCGTGAAGATGGTGTGGAAAGAGAGGACGATATGCGAAAGTCCCCGGTCCGATAGAGGTGGAAACTGGTTTGGGTGGTAGGCGAGGTGCAGTGGTACCAACAGCGTGTGCGATAGAGACAGATAACGGAGGGAAAGACAGGGAGGAGAGTGAAATTGCCGCGGCAACTTTCGCTGAGCTCGTTTCGGTTACGTCAGGGCTGCGCCGGCGCATTGCGTAACGTGCTGTGAAGATTATGACTATTTTGTATGACACTGATTTGAGTGATAGCTGAAAGCGATCTATTCACCTTTCCAGCGCCTCTCCTTTTGTTATTTAAATTCAATTCTGATTTATTTTTAGATAATATGCTACATTCTGATATTACTTTCGGAAGTCTCATGAAGGTTTTATAAAATTTTGCTTTCGCTTTTAGTAACTACGTCATTTTATTGTAGATTATTTATAACAGATTTCTTTCACTTGATATGCTTAATCGTTACAATTAAGCGAATTATTCTTTTTAACAGATTAGCTAAATTAAATTGACGCAATAACACAATGTTACAATAACAGCGTTCATCGCCTGCAGGAATTAAGAATACATAATTACTCTATTCGATTTTACCCGCGGCTCTTAAGTTGCTATTAAAGAATCAAAATTAACTCTTGATACACAAAATTACATCCTCAAACAAGCAATTATATCGTGTCTAAAAGTAGACAGGGTCAGACGGTAAATTACTGAACACGATTACGTAACCACTTTCGACAATACTGCCGTGAAACTGCTTTTACGAATTTGGATTAAACACTTTTTCATTCTGTTATTATTTATTTTAATTAAGAGGAATATCCTATAAAAGATAAAATAGAACTTGTCCATTCAATGAACAGCTGTAATAACACTCAAGGATACGCTCGCTACCATAATTTAATTCTGCTAAATTGGTCACCGAGTCTATAATTACGCGGCTAAAAACTGCAATTAATAATAGATATAGCTTTTTTAATCCAAACATTTTGTAATTACCAAATGTTATTACTCAAGCATTTACTATTAAATTCCCGAACGTAATTAAAAACAGACGGGAATATTGTCCTAGTTCTTAAATGATATATAATATGCATCTCTCCTCGCTCTACGGCCGAAGTACAATGGTGTACTCTGTCACACGCACACATTAATACCACATCTAATACGCTTTACATGTGATGAAAATAAACATTCACTCATTGAACATGTGTTGGACTATTCAGTAGCTACTCTATAATTTTGAATAAGTATCTCTTTTTCTAATAACGCGACATCGTACTGGTTGAATGGAACATTTCAACCAAGATAGTTCTAGTTTATAGTATGTAAATGCCTTTTACGCATTTACCTATCACTGGTTTTGCTTATGTGTGTATTGTATGTTGACGCTATCCGACATTCAATGTCCCTCTTTGTGTTAAATAATATTACTGTTGTGTAAGTTGCCTGTCTCTATACTAGTTTTGTGTGTGTGCGTGTTGTTTTTCACTTGTGTGTGTATAGTTTAGCGTTCACAATGAAAGTACTCGACGGTTGCACGGATTTGGGTCACAGCTCCAACTTTGATTATAAAGATTACGAGCTCCGTGTGAATCACCGAACATCTTCGGAGACCTAATGTGCCAGTTTACATTTACCAGTTGTTTTGCTACTATTTAAAAAGGGTTACAGCAAACTTTAAGAGCCAATTAAAATATGTCAATGGGGACACATATTATAAAAGTTATTTGTCAGCAGATACTAATACAATCATATTTAGGATAATCCTTACACCAATTTGTTCGACATCATTATTTTATCAACTGACTTTAGATAATTGTAACTTAACTTTCATTTGTTTAGCCATAACAGCAATGACTATGTAATTATTTTTACATTCTTCTAGGGATAGAAAATTACAAGAATTAGATTATTTTTTTGTGTCCAAATATAAGTTTAAATCTTAGTTAAAAGTGCTTCATAACTTTACGAAAGAAACGATATTAAACGTGAGTATATAACTTCGTCTTTCACATCGTATTTCATGAGACATATTTAACGTGACCATTTTTTTTGGACTTAAAACGGGACAACTATAATTTTAAGCCCCGGATCAAGGGGCGAGGGGGTGCAAGCCGTGATCAGAATTATCATCGACGAATCACGTATTTTGCCCATCTCTAGAACAAATGTTATAAATAGGCGAAAGAAAAAACTACTCAACCAAGCGAGAGCGATCGTTTTCGACACTCTCGGGCTCCCGGCTATTGCCGTATCGTCTCTCGCTTTCGCACACCGCACGCCAGGCCCAGCCGGCTCGACTATCCAAATTTTCACGCGATTTCCGAAAACGGGACAATTTGGCGTCCCAGAGATTGTTGCGGGGACACCGGGACACATGACTAGAAAACGGGAAAGTCCCGTTCAAAACGGGACGTTTGGTCACGTTAGACATGTTGTAATAAACCGTGGCCGCTTTGCTCGCATCTTGATTATGATAATTTTTATTTTTATCTCCAACGTTTGAGGCATCGTGTTGCGCAACGCGAAACGAAAGTGTAAAAGTAGGACTTTTAATGATATCACTTTTACATCTGGTAACCCTACTAGATAGCGAACAAGACGTCGCATCATTTATATGTAATATTTATTTTAAAGACAATAATAAAATGGTATAGCCATAACAAGTTGAAAAAAATATTTTAATTTGAGTTTTTTAACGGATTATTCTATTCGAAACTTGTTTGTAACCATTTGTTCTTTATTTTTATTGTGAGAGAGTTCTTCTTTCTATTCATGTCCAAAGTTCTAAAAAAAGAACCGAAATACGACCGAAGTTAGAATAACAATGTTCTTATCATACACAACGTTAACCTTTTGAACCATTTATTGCCATCATTTCCGCGTTTCAAACAAACAATAACAGTAGAAAGATCATCACAATAGAGCGTGTTATATACGAGTCCATGTTATCGGCGGCCCTTTGTACGGCCTTCAATAACAAACTAACTTTGACCCGTGTTTGTACGTGCAAATAGCGAAAATAATATGTGTAAATATTTTCAAATCTATTACAAACACGTCGAACTTAAGTTATCTTAAAGCTATAATAGATTTTTTTAACTATTTATGGAATATGTCGGTTTAAAAAAAACGAAATATGTTTTTTATTTAATTTCGCATTGCTTGTCTCTATTGTTCACGGGTATTTGAAATTTTAAATAATTAACAACCTCTAACAAGGTGATATGCTATAATTTTTACCTTGTTTAATCGAGATTTAATAAAGGGAGGGCATATAGATTTAAGGCGGGTGTGGGCTGGACGAGGCAGGGCGCAGGTAGCACACGTGTGCTCCCGCTTTACGTGTCATATGTCTATCTATGCGTATGCGCATAATGTGCTGACGCCTTTATTTGTAACTAGCTGTTGTGCGCGACTTGGTCTGCGTGGAATGAAATAATATAGCTTATGTTACTCGGGGCTAATGGAGCTTTGTAATGGTGAAAGAATTTTTAAAATCGGCCCAGTAGTTCTTGAGTTATTTCAATACAAACAAAAATACAAAAAAACAAAGTTTCTCTCTTTATAATATTAGTATGGATTATTTATATCGGAAAGTTATTAATTGAATTTTTATATGTGTTTTCTTTGTTTTAGATTTGTGGACTTTGTTATTTAGAACACGTAGAGATGTACGGTAAGTACATTACCGGAAATCGATAGAATTTAGTCACCTAACTATTTTAATTTTAGACATTTAGACTATTCCTTCTAAATCGGCAATCATTAAAATTCTAGATAGTTGGCCAGCTTCTTTATTTTAGTCTTAAATATAAAAGACACCAATAATTAAAAACAGTCAAGTTTGTTTGACGAATCTTAAATCCTTGGTTTTCAACAATAATTTGTATCATACTATACCATAGAATTCCACCTAAAATGAATAAATTAAGTTAGAGGTGCGACTTCACAAATAAAATCATGTATCCTTATCCTTTCATAGTATAAAACAATAACGCTTTTTTATGTTTGTCCCTATATATGTTTGACTCTCTAAAACTACGGAACGGATTTTCATGCGGTTTATTTTAATAGATAGAGTGATTCATAAGGAAGGTTTTCATGTATAATACATTCACAATATAGTAGAGTAACACTGATAATTTAGAGATTTTTAATATGATGTCATAAATTAACACATTTTTAGCGCTTACATTGCAAACGCTGCAGTATTTAGTATCAGCATTATACCGATTTGCACCCGTGCGAAGCCGGGGCGGGTCGCTAGTTCGAATTATAAAAGCAGAAAGCATGACCTCAGTCGTCGGTCGACATTTATAAAAATGTCACAATCAAAGGACTTGGGTGCGGGCGAAGGGTCTATTTTTTAGATCTGATCTACCTGGCTCCATTATACGGGGAAAGTTATGTGAAAGAGCGTTGTACAAAAAAATCTCGATTTCTCCCCGCGCTCTATATATATTTTTTTCATCCATCGTCCCTCAGAAATTCCGATATATCTGATGGTTTTTGTGTGAACACGTTTCAAATAGAATACAATGATGTCACAAAAAATCGCAGTACAGTTTAATATAATTCGCAGGTTGCGCGTGTCTTGCACAATAAAATCATAGCGTAAGGTTTTTTTGGTCTGGAATAGTACAATACGTACGAATTGATAGAAAATATTTATTAAATTCGCAAAACTAGCATCCGCGATACAATATTGGGGCCAAAATAACGTTCCATTTAATGAAATATGCAAGAGAAAGCGTACAGATCATAGAGTAGCGTTTTTCTTTCGAATCATTTGAAGCATAACAGTATTAATAGAAGAGGAGAGAAAAAAACATCAGTCATCGGGAGTCGAAAGTCGCGTGCGCAGGGACATCACTCTCTCTTTCACCAATTAATTGAAGTCAACGTTTCAAACCAGAGGTAAAAACTGAAAGAAAGTCATATTACGACAGACTATCGTGCAAAAAACTTACCAGCTATTGTTTTGTATCTCTACCTCTTTTTCGCCTATACAAAACGGATGCTTGCTGTCCCCTTCTAAAGAAAGTGCTCGCACGCACACGCCAGAACAATTTTTACGTCACATGTAGTATGTAGAAAAAAAACAGATGCAATAGTTATTTCTTTTATTTGATGGTATCGGTGGTTCGGATACCTTAAATTAGTAAATTACTCGTATGTTATCAGGTATATGTATACTATTAATTTTTACAATAATCAAAATATTTTACAATTTACAATTAGGATCGATAAGGCACTTGTTTATAACTCTTATTATAAATTAAGTAAGTAAATTACTGTCAAAACTATAAAAGTCAAATTCGCAAACCCATATGGCTAATTAATCTTTAACGTTTGCGTTCTTAAAAAAATATTAAAAACAATCTTGATGTTTCTGAGAATTGTGAATATACGCATATCGAAAGTGAGAGTGAAAGATGACGTCGGTATTTGATGCATGTAGAGCGAGAGGTTACGCTTCACGGTAGGAGGGAAAGAGACAACGCATTGCCTTAAAGGTAAAGTTATGAAGTGTGTGGGAACACATTCAGGTAACTATGCAATTTTTGCTCGAAAGCATAGGTTTTATAGTGATGTTCTTCGTTTTCATTTATTAATTAAGTAATTTTATTACGAATAAAAATATACCTATGTAAAAAAAACAAACTGTTTGATTGACATTTTATTAAGATAAAAGTGTTTACGAATTTATAACACATAATTACCGTCGGCGTGTTTAATGAAAATTATTTTTCATAATTTTAATTTTAAAGTAATACAAGTTCACTATTAAGTGGCTTATTTAAAAACTTATACATAGTTACATATCAGGGAAATGTGCATATTAAAGGTGAATTTATTGAAAGAACCTGTAAAATTCTAATTCAAAAAGTTCAATGTTTACAATAGATTCAAAAAAGATAAGAAATAGATCCAAATCATTTCGTCTTCCATATTTTACATTTTGTCTTTTTTTTAAATAAAAAAGAAAGTAGACGTCGTGTCGTATCAGGTCAAAATGTTGGCACAGGACATCTCTGTCCCATCGAGTTCTTACCAACCCTCGACGAGGTTAAAAACCTTAAATTAAAGAAGAAGAAAAATAATATTACAAACGTAGAAAACATAAACCAGGAACATATTTAATTTTACAATAATTATTAAAATATATCGATAGAATGATCATCACAACACTATTCCTCGGATCAGAAGCAAAGGCAAAAAAATGAAGAAAGTAAAAGCATTCTTATGTTTGGGATTGTTTTCGTAAAAAGTAGGAGAAAAAAAAAAAGATTTCGATTGTGTTCGTACAAAAGCTCGGACAATAGCTTGTGCAACACGTGTGGGTTTGCACTTCGAACTGTTTCACAATAGAGAAATTTACATTAAGCTAACAAAAATTACATTTGTATGGAATTGTATGACGTAATTCTTAAGCTCGACTGAAAAATGGACTTATTATTTGCAGATGGACTTTGTAAAACATTTTTAGAAAGTAATTTAAAGCGGGAATAAAGATAGGATAAGAAGAAATGTAACAAATTAATCGCCTGATTTTATTCATTAACTAGCTGATGTGCGCGACTTCGTCTGCGTGGAATTAAATAATATGTTACTCGGGGATAATATAGCTTTTTAATGGTGAAAGAATTTTTGAAATCGGCCCAGTAGTTCTTGAGTTATTTCAATACAAACAAAAATACAAAGTTTATCTCTTTATAATATTAGTGTAGATGTGGTTTGTTGGCGCACTGAATTAAAAATTAGCTCTGTAAGTCGTTGCAAATTCTTATTAGCCTAGTAAATCTTTGGACGTTTGAAAATAAACGAAAGAGAAATATATTATCGTATGTCTGTAAGGTCAGTAGGGACATCTCTAATACGTTGACCCCTAAGTGCTTATTCGTTCTCAACGTCTTGCGCCATCTGCCGGAATCAGCATGTCTCCGAAACAGGTAAACGGTCGTTGTTGAAATCATACTCTTTTTACATATCAATGTCTTTATTACTATAGAATGTTTTCTAATGTTTTAAGAAGAGATTTTAGTTATATTACTTGACTCAAGAACAGCAGATTATTTATTTATTTTCAAACATAAATTGCGCTTCTACGCTTAGAGATAAATGACAATTAGGTAACTACGTTGACTATGGGTTTTAAAATTCTATTGTATGACAAAAAATAGAATTTGACTAGGTTAAGAGATGAACTTTAAGCCTTGTTCGCACCAGGATAGTATTTTAGTCTAGTAGCAAGTAGCATTTATCCGAACAAAGGAATTACTACTGTTCGGACTCGTTTAAGCCTAAACCAACGCACTAGGGTAGTAATTTAGTAACGAAACGTGTCCGAACAGCAACATAGTAGAATAGATTAGTAAATCCTTTGTTCGAATACTTGCTACTTGCTAACTAACTAACTAACTAGGGTGACACGATGACCCGAAGTGGGCCTTGGCCTCCGACAAGAAATCTCTCCAAACTTGGCGATCTTGCTTCTACTTGCTAGTCGACTAAAATACTATCCTAGTGCGTACAAGGCTTTAGATATATTGTGGCATAAGAGAAGTATATTTTGTTCTGCTGTCACCAACTACCCTACATGGAAACTTTACGAGGGGACAACAACGATTAAATTAGATGTGTTTTTTATGTATCAACTTTTTTTTACACTCCGTCAGCATGTTTTCTGTAACTATATTCTATCGCTGTAACATTTAAATGCAATTTAACCATTTACATATTAATCCGTTGATCCGCACCTTTTTCTTTATATTTAGTATAGGAATGGAATTGTATGCCATTAGGATGGACCTAATACGGTCCGTGGCTTAGCAAAGTTTATTTGCGATTATGTTTTGTTTGCCATTGATCACGGATACATATGGCTTAGTAATCAATACGACTTTAAAATATGCGGTATTCATTCTCTTAAGGTAGGAAAGAAAAAATAATTGCTTACAATGTTAATAGAAGAACTTTTCCTTAGAATATTTTTCGTACTTACAGTTGAATTGTAATTTAAATATCTAGAGATGTGTCTAGAAAGATCTATGGAAGCAATGCAATTGTACATTATCTTTAAAATAGCTTAGGATTTACGAACAGTAAGAAGTCGTCTTTTATAAACATATGAAGTTTTAACTGAAAATAAAAATGTTCCAAGCGAATTTGAAAAAATGAATACCAAAAATTTGAATTAAAATTACAAACTTTTATCTTTTTTCAAATGCATGTTAAATCGCTGAAATATTGATGTAATTAAACATCATAAACTGTCAAAATTATTTTATAAATACTTTAAAGTGTTGTAGTTAATCAAATGTGTTTTATGAAGTGTCTTAAAACAATTTTAAACCTTTTATCAGTCATTTGTTTTCAATCCTTTTGATATTGCTGGTAATAAAAGATTTAAAGGTGCATTCAAATCTTTAAGAATAAGTACTTTCCTACTATTTTAATAGCGTCATAAGACCTTGTTAGCCGTATTCAGAACGTCCCCTTGAGTATTAGAAATTATCTATATCGTACGATTACACTAAACAGTACCAGGCACACATAGATTGTACGGAGTCTATAATAGGTACACTCTTTGGAGGACTGGCGTAGTGTGCGTGAGCACGTGTGGACAAGAGGGCCTTTGTGCTGGATCCGGGATATGGGTCAGCGTGCCTTCCCCTCGCCCATCCTCGCGGGATAGTAACACAGAGTATTTAGTGCCTATTTTCACGTGGCGGATAGCTGCGCGCAAACTGCCACGCGTACCCGCCATTTGAATAAAGTCATTTGTCTTATTTCTATGAGTGTGTCTGCGAACAGAATAGCACTACAACCGGAGTAGAGCGTTTCGCTGTCTAGTGGAAATTGGTCCTATATCACGATATTTAGTTCACACATGTCATGCTCAATTGATGAATGCTTCACTCCTGGTATTTGGTTTTGTACTATCAGATGCTATTATAATTAAAATGGAATTCGTTTAACAGTCTGGGAATAATCTATGGGTATAAATCGATTACAAAACGTTTGGTATATTCATTGTCTCTGGCACATACGCATATGAATTTTTAAAAAGTCCTTTTGTATGTACAACGTTATGAATATTTCAGTGAATTGTAGTTTATATTTTTATAAATATATTTTAGAATAACTCAAGCGATAAGACGTAGGAAGTTGTAGGTTCAGAGTCAAGGACGGGAGATAAAATCAACGAGACCCAATAAGTAAACAAAATATTTATATACACGTTGATTCAACCAATACTTTGTTGAAGGAAATTCGGTACTTATAAAAATTTCTTAATTTCTATTATTAATAGTTAATATAATGCATTTATTATTCGACGATTAATCATGATACATGCTGATCAGCTTTACTTTTTCCACCTAAATTGGAAAATAAGACAATGCACCATTTATGCTAAAAAATGCATAAAATCCGGTGAGACATTTGAGGTATACCGGGGAAGATCGATGACTAATTAACCGTACCTAGACAACTATCTAAAAGAACAACCAAATAGACCAGCTTTTAATCATATTTATAAAAATAAACGACAAAATATTAAGCACAGGTTTCTCCCGCTCGATTTTACGTCACTAAATTTTATAATTACTAGCCGTTGTTCGTGACTTCGTTATAAAATAGCCTACGTTACTCGGGGATAGTGTAACTTTCTAACGGTAGAAGATTTTTTGAAATCAGCCCTACTACTAAAATTCAAAAATACAAAGTTTCTCTCTTTATAATTTTATTATAGATATAGAAGTATAGATAAACATACGTAATACTACATATGTGTAGAACAAAAGTGGTTTATCCCGCGTATGTCCAAGTTTTTAGTTTTATTTGTATAAAGTGTACCGTGTACAATTACCTATTTAATAGAGTCAATAAATGGGCAATTGTAATCGATAAACAAAACGATTGTGTATCCGACAAATTTATTGTTTTATGAAGTCAAATGCCCAAAACAATTACAATGAGTTATTCGTCGCGGAGACGACCTTACCGTGTCCTATCTCTAATTAACTTAGGTCTTTGGCCGAACCAAACAGACTGACTTTCAAATGTTCTTTCAACACGAGAAATATTTTTCGCTTGACTTTTTATATTGCATAAAAGTTTTATTTTCACATGCAATACGAAACTTGAAGTTTTTTTTGGTTGTTTTTTTTTTTACTTGTATACCGGCTTACCACTTTCTGTTGATTTACTTTATGTTCGGACACACAAATGCAATAAATGTGTGGAAACCTTGACCGCTGTGCAGTCTGTATGTCTTTATTGTCCTTCATTTGTGTTTTGTTTTAGAATTTATTTTAAACTTTTTAGTTAATAAGACAAAAAGTTTAAAATACAACACAAAATCTGTGCCTTTTGCCTCGCACAGCTGCACTGTGGAATGGTCTGTCCTCGGCGGTATTTCCAAACCGCTACGACTTAGGGACCTTCAAGAAGCGAGCGTATCACCTCCTAAAAGGCCGGCAACGCATCTGTGGTTCCTCTGGTATTGCAGATGTCCATGGGCGTCGATGATCACCTCGGTGTTCCCGCTGCTCGTTTGCCCCCTTTCTTATAAAAAAAAAAATCTGTTTTAATATTGTTCTTTCTACCAAAAAAATGTATTTATATTTGGACTTTTTCTGTATCTTTTCTATTAAAGAAGTACAATCAATCCTGGACAAGCGAGAAACCTCTATAAAGCCTTGTACACACTAGGATAGTGTTTAGTCGAGTAGCAAGTATCCGAACAAAGGATTTACTAATTTATTCTACTAAAATCTTGCTGTTCGGACACGTTTAGTTACTAAATTACTTCCCGAATACTTAGGTTTAGGCTTAAACGAGTCCGAACAGTAGTAAATCCTTTGTTCGGACAAATGCTACTTGCTACTCGATTAAAATACTATCCTGGTGCGAACTAGGCTTAAGCGAGTGTCATTCTATGGTCCCGACGAGCTACCTCTGTAAGCGAGACATATTTCGCGGTCCCTTGGACTTTCGCAAATCCAGGTTCGACTGTATTTATGTTCACAAGCATTACTTTTTATAAACATAGACAATTAGAGTCATATAGTGTTGTGTAAATTTATTGTGTCTATTTTAAATGGTGACTCATATGTTAGACAATAAAAGAAAATGTCGTGAGAATATTGTGGTTTGCATTTTTTAAGAATGTAAACGCATTTCACTATACGTGGAGACTTTTATAATTGACATTTTTGCCACTTTTTTTCTTTATTTGGTCTATTTTTCTATTTAAATGTGCAAAAAATGTTCCTCGCTTCACTGCGCGATGAAAACTGAGCTATTTTTCTTAAAATAAGTAATTTCGTGTAAAACAAAACCTTCCTTAGAATGTGCATTTGGCCTAATTCGTAAACCAATATGGCGTAATAATGCTGACCGCAATGTCAGAGAATGAGGGCGGCGGGCTGCGGCCGCGCAGCGACATCTATCGGTGTCCTCAACGCACTGGGATCGTCCGAGCCGTTTGGCCTTTTCAATTTGACATTCCTCGCATATTAAATGCGCCGTTTTTAGTACCATCTTTTTTCCTAAAATGGATAAAAATAATTTCTTTTTTCTTTTTTGTTTTCTATGGCCCCTTCTTTATTCGATTCTGAGTAATAAAAAGTATAAATCAATAATATAAAATTCCTTTCAAACCTTTATTTTTAATAGCGTTATTTATGTTTATCACTTTTAATATACTTTATTATACTTTTAATAAATAATATAATTCTTGTTAATTAACTTTTGATGTGGTTAGTCTGTGCGAAGGACTTAATTTTATTTTGTATCATTATCTGTTGCTGCTACTGCCATCTAGCGATAAACATTCATACTATTGAAAAAGACGAATCCATATTTGCCAGAAATAAACTAAAAATAAGTTAAATTAAGTTTTTTAACTAACAAGAAAATAATAATTGTAAAATGTATACTAATATTATAGAGAGAGAAACTTTCTATTTTTGTATGTATTGAAATAATTCAAGAAGAAAATTCAAGAAATCTATCACCATTACAAAACTAAATTATCTCCGAGTTTCATAGGCTATATTATTTAATACCACGAGGACAAAGTCGCGCACAACAGCTCGTATGGAAATAAAAGGCTATTATTATTAACTAAAGTTTTGGGTTTAAACAACGCTTAATGATAGCTATAATAAAAATTGAAAATGTAAAAATTTATGTTTTTAAGAAATATAGGTAAACCTTGTGAAATGTGATGTTATAACAAAACGTACCAATGTCCAC
>QDHC01006394.1:468679-483144 GCA_013186455.1 Papilio dardanus tibullus
TCACGCAAAATACGCTCTAGTTGCGAAAAATAAAGCCCATCATGGGACGAATTAACCTAAATAAAGTATGAATGGAATATGTGGAAGAAGATACGCTGAAAAAAGGGGCTAATTCAGAAATGACGGCTGATAGGGAGGTATGGAGGAGTAGTACATACTTTACCGACCCTGTATAGGAACAAGGGCATGATGTTGATGATGAAATAGATAAATAAAAACAAATAAATAAAATGAGCCAAGTAAAACCCATCTCCCAATGACTACTTGGGTTGGCTCTTAAGCCTTGTTCGCACCAATATAGTATTTTAGTCGAGTAGCAAGTAGCATTTATCCGAACAAAGAATTTACTACTGTTCGGACTCGTTTAAGCCTAAACCTACGCACTATGACAGTAATATAGTAACTAAACGTGTCCGAACAGCAACATTTTAGTAGAATAGATTAGTAAATCCTTTGTTCGGATACTTTCTACTTGCTACTCGACTAAAATACTATCCTAGTGCGTACAAGGCTTTACAGAGTAAAGAGAGTAATGAAACCTTATTATTAGCATTGAGTAATGATATACCTTTACCTACAATTATCTTTAATAACAAGTAGGCTAGAGTTCTACAATGTATGTTTGACGTGTCATACAATAGTGTAATAACATGTTGTGTTTTTATTGCAGTAATATACATTCTAATCGAAATGAGACAAGTCGGCAATTTGCTGGATATTGGTTCTTTGATGTAAAATTTTTCAAATGATAGTTTTACAATACTTTGTGATGGTCTATTAAAAAATGAATAATATTGTCTAATTATTGTTCCAGTTTGAACGAACCACTGGTGTGATATTGTACAAATTCCCCTATATTATCTGCCTGTTTTCGATTATTATAATTCAATACAATTGAAATTTAATTTTGTAAACGTACAGAAACACACAAGAAAAACAATTCCGAACCTCATCACTGAGATATAACTTTTTGTCCTTCCATTATACTCGATGGCAAAAAAATTGAGACGTGATCTCGAGGAGTCTACATTTTAAAACCTTAATGCTTCGTCGGGTAGTTGTTAATTACTTTTATTTTAGTGTAGAAAAAGTCGGAACGGCATTGACTGCAAGTTCGATGTCCCGTCAAGGCTGCATTTCTCGCACACCCGAAGGAAACTGGCCGAGATAATTTCTCCGATGTTTAAAAAGAAAAAATCCATCGAGTAAATGTCAAAACGTTGCACTTACAATAGCGAAACTTGTTGTGAAATATCATTGAACCAAGGTAAAGATACACCGATACAATGCGAGCTCAATTTAAAAATGATGAAAGTATAGATTTATTGTGTTGACTTCATTAAGCATCATTAAAAAATGAATAAGTTGTTAAACATTGTACCACCGGCTAGAGGCTCGCGTCAGCGTATCGTCGGAGCTTTATTGCCGAGTTTTGGAGCGTGGCTCCGTTCCCAAAAAAGCGCGCACGTCACATTCAGAATGACGCAGGCTCTTACCGGTCATGGATGTTTCGGGGAGTTTCTCCACAGGATAGGCCGCTAATCGACGCCCAAATGCCATCACGGGATTCCGCAGAGCACACGCTCGCAGAGTGTCCCGCTTGGGAAGCGGAGGGACGGATCCAGAAGATCGGGCAAAACCTAGCTCTGCCAGCAGTAATAGCGGCTGCATTAGCAGGGCAGGTGCAATGGGCAGCACTTCGGACATTCTGCGAGAGGGTCATGCTCCAGAAAGAGATTACTGGACGGGAGCGCGAGAGAGGTGGCACCGCACGTAGACGTGAGAGGCAAGGCGGTCCTTCAAGGCGTCTTGGCTTGCCTACTGCGTAGTTCCCTTTCGTCGCTACGGTGACTAACGGGACCCTCGGGGTCGTGGGTGATTAGGGTGGGGGCCTTGATTGCCTTCTCAAGCGATTCCGGGAAGACGGTTTGGTCTTGAGTTTGCCATGGATACGGGAGGGCACGAGGGGTCATGAGCGTCCCCTGAGTCGTGCAGAAGCCCAGTGCAGAGAGTCCCGGTGCGTTCGAACGAGATCCCGGGACTTCTCTTTTACCGCACTCGAGGAGGGCCACCGAGGGTGTTCGAGTGAGTCAAACCTCTTATAACCCTGTCTTTCCCCCAGAAGACAGGGTATCTTTTGAAGATTTCCCCCCCGTAAACAAAAAGAAGAGAAGAGGCTAATTTTAAAATTATAAGTTAATTATAGGCGTGTTCATTTTCTTTGGCTTCTTATGCATTTGAATACGTAAGTATATATTTTTTTATCAAAAATAAATCCGAAGTTTGACCGATTTTTCTAAATAAAATGTAAAATTCACTGATTTATTTCATAAAATAATTTTAATTTTTCAATAAAATTTACGTCTAGATTAATTAATTAACTAAAAATGAAACCTATTTACAAAACTCATTAGTCACTTACACTTATACATCACCTGTTTCCAATACACCATTAGAAGTTCAAGAATAGAAAAATATATTTCTAATAGGAATCGCAAATATTTTCTAATAGGGTATAAAAAATAGCAAACCATTGTCGATGGACAATTAAACGAGTACTTTGGTACTAGAAAAGTGATAGCAGGTTGTAATATGGGCGCATTGGACAGGTGTAGACTTGCCATATTGGTAGCAACTGGATACTTATGGTCAGTAATTAGTGTTACGACTCTTTTTAATCTTATCAAACGCAGAAGCTGTTTGCGAGTTACGTACATTGTACAAGAAATAGCGATTTTGTGAAGAAACAAGTATAGAAAGAAAATATTTGGAGATTCTTAAATCTTTGTTTCAAATATAATTTACCTAGCGCCTGTTAAAAATCTTATTTGATACATGAATAAATAATTCATGACCGTCTGCTGTCTGACTGAATTGAATTAATTGTGGTAACAGAACTTTTTATATTTTTTGTATATATTACGAATAGCAAAAGAAGTATACAATATTTAATATATTTAAAGTTGAGGCTATTAGTGTTATAATTAGTATAAATTAATTTACAATAAGTGCTGATAAGTCTCTATCGCTTGTGAAACTTGCACTACCCATGTTAAAAGTTCAAATGAAGCTTGTCATTCGTACGAAGCTTTATCACCGGATGTACGCAGACCATCTGCGGTTCCGGTATTTTTTCAATATAATAAAAACTATGAAAATTGCCGATGCTCATTAATGATTTATAAAGTACGCCATGGTGTGTCGCACCTTTACAGTCCAATAGATAATAGTATCACGTACTCCACCTTTATAGACAAAGGAACTATCTAATTTCCTCAAACGATTGTCAGTTATTGATGGTTTACCACATTGAATTAAATAAATGACACAAGATATTTATTAATCTATTTAAACTTTCCTTTTAATAATATTAGTAACAGCTAGATTAACAAATCAGTTGCTGATATCTTAGCTAATAACATTACATAATATATTCCAACATTAAAAAATCTAAAAACTAACCGTAACAATTCAAATCAATTTAATTTACTGATGTCAAATAACTAACAATACTGCTTTTGATAACTAGATAGAAGATAAGTAATTTTTGTGATTAACTGCTTGCCACAGAAAAGAAACAAGAGTAAATATGTGTTTAATATTAAGACATTAATAAAGACTATAAGTCAAGTTATAATTAAAAATATATCATAGAAAATGATAAATTAGAAGGCAGGTACGTTATATTTTTATCTACCCAGTAATTTGAACCATCATAGATATATTTTTCTACTTAAAACAAATTATAATTTGTTGATACAATATTTGTTTTCAACTACACTATATATTGGTGTAACGCATGTCAAAATCAGCTTAAAATTTTCCTGAAAATGTGGTTAAAGGTTTTTCGTATCCAAGTAATTTTCATCGTTGTTAAATATAAAATACTAGCTGCTGCTTGCGACTTTGTCTACACGGAAATGAAAATATATATCACCCGGGGATAATGTAGCTTCTCAAGAATGAAAGAATTTTTCAAATCGGATTAGTAGTTTCGGAAGCTATTTATTGCAAACAAACAATTCTTTCGTCTTTACATTTTAGCATAGATGATCTTATCTAAAAGAATTGTTAAGTGTCTTAATTTAATTAAAATAACTATAAAATAGGCGACATCATGTTATTAATAATAAACAATTAAAATAAAGTTATTAATTATTTTTTTAATTACTAGTGTTTAAGAAGACTCTACATCGTTTATTAAACACAGGTGTTGCAAATTTTTCCCACGAAAGCGAAACCAAAAAGAAGAAATGTTGCCAGGTGGCGCTGGTGGGCTCCATACCAGTTTTATTGCAATTAAAGAGAGGATAACGGTAATCTTGACAATCTAGTTTCTGTATCGATATCATAAGAACATAGAAAGCGCTGAACACGACAGACTTGGTTATTGGATTATTTTAGTAGGGCCTACTAAATAATACATTTTGTTAATTTTTTTTTATATTATAAAGTGGCAAACGAGCAAGTGACCAAATGGATTCTCTGATATAGCGAAGCGACCGCTGCCCATAGACATCTGCAATTGCAGATACGTTGCCTACCCTTAATCTATGATGTAGACGTACAGTAAGAGAATAATTCCACTTCCTATATGTACCCCCTCATATCCACTTCCCCTTCCCATCATTTCCTTATAACAAAAGGATAGGAAGGGAAAGTGGACTAGAATTAGGCCTCCAGCACCACACTCATCTGACGAAACACGGAATTGCTTCCATTTCACGAATGTCTTCTGTGTGGTCGTGGTATTTCACCGGGCGAGTCAGCCAATTCACATGAATTGGCTGAAGGTGTTGAAGTGGTCTCTACCACTGCTCGGGCAAGAGTGGTTTGTATAATACTGAGAAAGTTCAATTTATAAAAATAAACCAAACTGAAATCGACTCTCAAAAGTCTTCAAATTTTTCATCATCACGGAAAAAACCGTATGTCAAATTACACTTGTTTGCATCGAACTACGATCGTAATTCAGCTTTCTCAATACACAATTAAGGTAAAAGGGAATTTAAAGTTCGCAACTTAATATCTTTGCAATCGTGTGTCCTGCAACAGTGGGAGAGCACGATTTGAGAATCTATGCCTGCCCTAGGCGACCGCAGTACTTAATACCCTATTAAAAGGTTAAAGGTAATGGTAAACAGCATAGATAAAGTGACATGAAAGTACCGCTTAGAAAGGTCAAAATAATTGTGTCATAAGTATGAACATTATATTAGAATTTTGCTCGTACAAGCATTTGTGCATTTAACCCGTGCGACATTCATGAATTCGGTTAACTATTGGAATGCATCGAATACTAATATTTAATAAGTAATACTTGTTTGCAAAAAATGCTTATCTCCCTGTAAACGCGGATTACTTTTCCACATGTATTAAAAAAAACACTAATTTAATTAAAACTATGCACGATTTAACCTACTACTGTGTAGTTCGCTGTTTTATAAGTGTTAACAATTTAATTGTAAAATTAACTATTGTTGGTTATATAAAACCTCCCTGAGCAATGGTGGTGAATGCTAAATGCAAAAAAAAACTTAAACAAATGAACGCTTGGTGGGCATTTAGCCTGCATTCACACGGACGCTTTTCCAACGTCGGGGTTAGCGCTTTTTTAACGCTCTCATCCTTAAGAATGTAACGATGCCATTAGTTTCTAGTCATCATGGTGGCTGAAACCTCCATGATGGCTAGAAAATATAAAAGAAGTCAAGGCACTTGCTTTCTTCTTGAATATTTTCAAAATTTAAAATTTTCAATTATTCCACTTTTTCGATTGTTCATTCGTTTTTCGACATTCACAGCTAAGACACTTAAGGGTGAAGATTCATATTGACAATGAAATATATTTAATTATTTTGCGACGTATCAAAGAAGAGCCCTCCTTCTGCTCTAGCGTACATATTGTTTTGGTACACCGTCGTAAGCACGTTGTAAAAACAACCTTGTTTTGTACAACCAGCGCTCAAAATGCAACGTTGCGGGATTGTGATTTAAAAACGCCTGCGTCTGAACAGATACATGGAAATGTATTTGTTCTATTTCAAAGCTTTATTAGCGCGCGTTAAAAAAGCGCTCGTTTAAATGCGGGCTTATTGCAGTTACACGCACATGAGTACACTTATACAGTGGTATTACTGTGTATTTGTAAGCTTTGAATCCTTATCTCTATGATATAAAGTTGCTAGATAAGTTATATTGTTGGGGAATGTAATAATGTTTTGTACATAGTAAAGGTGAGGGCCCACCGCAAAAGAGTAAAGAGCTGACGCTATGTTCCACTTCCATAAGAAACTGCATACTTGTGTCCCCACCAATAAAGAAAAATGAGATGTATCAAAAAGAACGGAAATGTTCTAGATAGCCGACCTGTGTAAAATAAGACAGCTGCGTTATGCCGTTGGGCTCACTTAGCTCTTTGTTGGTGGAAACGCAAGCACATTTGAGGCCGATCAACTCCCCATCTCCGCTCATTACTGTTTTGCGGTGGGCGCTCAGCTTCAAGCGTGAGAGATAGACTTAACGTCTACGTCTTGACAGGATATAGATAGTCTTTCAAAGTCTTATCTATACTAATATTGTAAAGATAAAAGATTTGTATTGAAATAGCTTAAAAACAAGCCTTGAAACATACTTGATCATTAGAAAACTACATGATCACTCAGTAACAGATGAAGCCGCGAGAAACAGCTTGTCTTTTATAAAATGATAATAATAATTTCCATAGAACAAATTGGAAATATTGTTAATCATTTATTTAGTAGATAAAGCTTTTATCGAACTGTACGGCAGTTGTAGCTAAAACTAAAAAAAAAATATTTCTTCCTATTTCTGTCCGCGCTACTCAAAAGTTACGAAGTCAGACCACCAAGTTTCATCCACATCACCTGGATGGCAATCCACAACCGTGCAGTTTTCGCGGAACTTTCTGCCTCGCACAGCCGCGTTGTGGAATGGTCTGTCCTCGGCGGTATGTCCAAACCGCTACGACTTAGGGTCCTTCAAGAAGCGAGCCTATCTATTTCTTAAAGGCCCGCAACGAATTAGCAGTTCCTCGAATGTTGCAAATATCCATGGGCGTTGAGGATCACCTCTGTAATCCAGCCGCTCGTTTGCCCCCTTTACTTTTTTTTTATATTACAAAGTGGCAAACGAGCAAGCGATCACCTTGATTCGCTGAAAAAGTGAAGCGACTGCTACCCATAGACATCTGCAATTGCAGATGCGTTGCCTACCCTTAATTTTACTTTAATTTTACGGAGGAGGAGACGCACAGCAAGAGGATAATACCTCTTCCTATGCGTCCCCTCCCCCGCCAATCCACTTCCCTTCCCATCGTTTCCTTTTTCCTTTTTTCCCAAAAGAAAAGGATAGGAAGGGAAAGTGAACTAAAATGAAGCCTCCGGCACCGCACTCACCAAACAAAACACGGAATTGCTTCCATTTCACGCCTGTCTTCTGCGTGGTCGTGGTAATACACCGGGCGAGCCGGATAATTTGTGCGATATAAAAAAAAGTCTGCATTCAAGCCAAAACTTTTCCCTTTCATTACGGTTCTATTTTTAATCCTACCATTTTGTATCCAGCATACTTCTTTAGAATCGTATTTTATTTCTTACGGTATATGTAATTATATTGAAATTACTACATACCGGTGTTTGTTCATCAATAATAAAAAAAATACAACATAGTAACAGTAGATAAATACACTCATTAATTTGTATCGAAATTACTCTCTTGAATTGCTAAGAAAGCATCTCCCATAAATGCAAGAGTAAATGGGCAATGGAGGTGAAAAAACCTATCAATCGTAGTTCAAGATCAAGAACGCTTCCCACGCCTCGGAACACCTGTGTCCTGCGACTGGACTAGACATAAGTATGATACATTCGACCAAACCCAGTGCATCACCACATTCATTTTTTCAATAGAAATATCTCCTATGCGTCTGAAATGGTGGAAGGACTTTGGTAGAGATTTTGTAATTTATTTTCAGAACGCCAGAAAAGTTTCGTGTCTAAAAAATATATAAAATAAAAGGTTCATTAAGTTTAATAACGTTACTTGGACTATTACATTTAATACTTATTATTTAAACCGTTATAGGTTTAAGTATCGCGTTGTTATTGCATTGTTTGAACGCATGCAGGGTTCAACAAATAATCTATAAAATGTTTTGCACGATTATCGGCCGTATGTTTATTATTTGCAAATAACTTGTCAGGCCTATACCAGCATTAACTGCAATTATAAGAACAGTACGAACTAGAGCCGGTCCAGGTAACGGTACACAGCCTCCTGCACCGCCGGAAACTAGCCGGATTGGTGCAAAACAGAAGCTATCATCTTTAGAACGCCAATACAATTTGCACCAAAAAATAATAATCATTATGGACATGTAGAATAGCATTAAGAGCGTCGGTGGCTCAGGGGTTTAGCTCTTGACTTGTAAACTGCAGGTCCCGAGTTCGAATCCCGCCATATACTAATGTC
Organism: Papilio dardanus tibullus; assembly: GCA_013186455.1. Lineage (NCBI taxonomy): Eukaryota > Metazoa > Arthropoda > Insecta > Lepidoptera > Papilionidae > Papilio > Papilio dardanus. The sequence goes on from QDHC01006394.1 coordinate 477,173, forward strand.
TTTTTCAATTGTCGTATGTGTATATTTACCCGACGCTCTTACGGTGGAGGACTCTTACCGTGACCGTGATGCAACCTGCACAAATCGGTGAAGAAATTCAAAGATATGTGTGAAGTCAAGCAAAATACGCGCTAGACGTGAAGTTGCGGAAAGTTGAGCTCACCATGGGTCGAATAACAATTACATCATGTCTATAGAATATAAGTACTTATAAATTTAATTTGGACAAAAAAGAAGGAAATTAGGTTATACTTCTTTTGTTTCCTTGAATTTTTTAAATGGTGGAAAATGTATATTCTCATATTCATAAATTATAAAGAAAAAGTATTATGTTTGAAGCGAATTTATTGTGTTATTTGCAAACTTGTACCATACACAATATTGAACGTTGTAAAAACATGATTTTGTCAGGCGGGTAGTCATTAATGAACGGATGCTTTGGTGTTACTAACTCTTAATTGGTAACCTTCTACATTATTTTTTGTTATAAAATTCTTAACATTCATATTAATTAAATTAAAATGATTATGTTTTACCATATAGCTTCTTTAGTTCGAGAAAAAATCGGAAATTTTGCTTCGACGTAAGGCCATTTTTTCCGTTACATCAGCCTAATGAAGCTGTAAAGTAAAACTGCACAAAAATTAATGTAATAAATATTTTTTTGAGTTTAATTAATCAGTCGATAAATGATCAATTTATCTAAAATTAAAATAGCAGAATGTCTATACTTTTAGGTTTAATAAAAACGTAATTCTTTGTCATAATTGAAAAATATTTTTGAATCGAAAATAAGCTGTTATTAAAGCATACGTCTTGTAACTGTGTAAGTATTCAATGCTAAAATATAAATTAGGAAAGGTCATCTAAAAACAAAGTTAATCTTCTATGAAGGTCTTTATAAGCGGAATGATTATTACTAAAGGAAATTATATTAATAAATCATAATTACATGGAATATTTAATTTGAAATAATTGCTGTACGAAGAGGTTCCCTGATTTTTTTAGGAGCATATATTTTTTTATTAATAGTAACTAATAATTGACGTTGTTATACATTTAGGACATTTAAAAGGTAAGGTAAGATTCGACCCATGATCCATTTTTCGCAACTCCACGACTAGCGCATATTTTGCGTGACTTTACACATATCTTTGAATTTCTTAATATAGAAGATTTATCTATTTATTATTTTTTTACTATCATCTTAAGAATAGTCGTGGAGTTGCGGAAAATGGAGCCCATCATGGGTCAAAAGCTTTTACCTTTTTTTTTTTTATTTTTTTACTGTCCTAAAACGAAATCACATCATAAATTAAACAAAATTTAGATAAAAACTTTAATCTAGCCAGTTTGTTGCCATCCTAAAAAAATAACCTAGATTGAGGTTAAACAAACCATTTGTCAAAATTTAATATGATTTAAAGCCACTGTAATAAGACCTATGTAAAAATAAAAGAGTTAATAAGCTAGGTATCAAAATATACTGGTTATTGTACTCTTCAATTGTCTGTTTTTAGTTTTTTAATTATTTGCGAACATAATTATTTCCTAGTTTCAGGTAAATTATGCAAAATTGAAGAAACATTCTGAATTTATATGCGAAAATATGTTAAATTAATACGTTTTATACTTTTTTGTGAATTTAATGCATGTAAAGAAAAAAAGGAATGTTAATTGAAGTTATAAATTAAGATTATATTATTTTATGAGCAGTGTATTTCTATTTTTTCATACAATTATTATATTTATAAACAAACATACATATTATATTTGAATGTATAAACCACAGTATTTTACCATTAGCTTAAAGGTTTTAAATTTAATTTTAAATTTTAAGAACTGACAATACAATTACAGTCAAACCTGGGTGAGCTAAACCTCTATAAGAAAGACAAATAACACAGTCCCTTGGACTCTTTCTTATCCAATTTCGATTGTATTTTTATTATCATAACTGCATTAAAAGTCTGAAAACCACCTGCGCGGAAAAATACCAGTTAGGGAAATATGCATGAGAAATATTTCAAAGAAAACAACATGCACACTGCTTTGCAAAAGGGCCGGGTGTAAAACTGTTTCTAATATATGTAGAGATGGCATGTACTAGCTAGGAATAAACAATACTTCAATTTTATAGACCCACTCTGTCACCTCCAATGTTTAAACATCGATGTATCTAATTTTAGAAACGGTAATGTTAAATTTATTTTGTATTCGCGTGTAAAGTAATTTAATTATAATCAACAGATGTTTCATTATCTACAAAATGTTATGTTAGCGGAAATAAAAAACTTATTGCAGCAGATGTAGTAACAATAGCTGTTTTTATTCAAAAAATACGTAAATGTTTTTCTAATTAATGTTTTCTTAATAAATTTTAATAACAACTGAAGTTGAATTCTCCCGTAACAAAAATGATTCAAATAATGCCTAAAGTTGTGTTATCAACTGTTGAGTGTCTTTCTCACGCACTTCGTAGACAACGCTACGCTTTGCCATTTAATTTTCTAATTACACAATACAATCTCCTAAAAACCAACCAGTAAAGAACCTTATGATAATATTATTAGGCTTGTAACACAGTGATCTTTATTTTTTAGCAATATGTATGACAAATTAATCCTGCAACGTTCAATACACGGTACTATACTCCTAATATATAGACTGACAAGGTTTACTGACCCGGTGGGCATTAATCAGACTAAATTATTACACTTCACTAACGCCGTGTCAATGTTAAAAAAGTGTTACAGGCTCCTTGTTGTACTGTAGTATCACGGTAATTTTTTCTGTCTATTTTCAGAATAGGATATAACGTGACGAATAAGAAAGAATGCAGAAATTGAGCAGCTGATGGCAGAGCCATCATTGGAGGGATAAAAACACACAGACTCCGCTGGCTCGGTTACCTAGAAAGAATGGAGATGTTCGGAGTGTCGGAGGCCAAGGCACACTTCGGGTCATCGTGTCACCCTAGTTAGTTTTAATTTTAGAATAAACTGCGTTACTAGTACCTCTCACCGGACCAAAGATCCTAGTTCGTCTATATTAATGCGTAGTAGATTTATTGTTCCTGTCATATTAGAGCCTGTCGATCGAGTTGAGATCACCGTGATTGATTGAACGGTATTTAAACAAACGTTTTTAAGACGACTTATTACAAAACATACTCGATCTTGAATACATCTTAATTTATACCAGTGTAATAGATTTTAATCGATAATAATATATCACTATTGTTGATATTAAGGAACAAAGATATCAACAGTTACATTTGATGTTAGAGTTCACCGTTGTACATTCCAAAAAAAAGCAGGATAACACGCCACAGATTCCTTCTCCGAAAATTATTTATGTCTATCCGAAGTTGCCTAGTTTAGGCAATAGACGGACGAATGTTCAAAAGTCACTTAAATTTAAGCGTCGCTTAAAATCTAAATGGTGTCAAAATTAAATGAGATCGCCGTAGAATTTGAAATATTCGAATGGCGTTTGGAAATTCGGCCGGGAGGGCTCTGAATGGGGGATGACTGTGGACTACTACGAAGGAGTATAGTCGCCAGAGGTCCATACACTGTGGAGTTCCTTTAATCTTTAAACAAGTCTTTGTTTATGCATTTGTACATGTCTATGTATTTGTACATGTTTGAGCAGTGGAAACTCAACATAAGGTATATCATATTAAAGATTATAGTAATAGGATTTATGATATGCATTCACGGATGTAATTGTTTGTTTTTTTGCGACCTTCATTGGTATTCCAATATGTGATGTATTCATCTAGATGTAACGCCTGTCAACAAAAATAAATAATTATTATATTGAGCTTTGCTGAATTACATATTTTATTCCCGTTTAAGTGATTATCGGAATTATAACTAGAAAAAGTTTGGGTTGTTTTAACATTAATATTTCTTTTAATATTGTAGTTTTATCATGTTGATAGAAATTAACAGGACAACAAAGTCAAACTTTTTTTGTTTTTCTACTATTTGTTGACTAATTTGGGAGCTCTGATTTGTAGTAGTTCTAGTTAGTGAGATAAAGCTACCGTCTCGAATTTACGTAAGTAGTCGATAGTTTCGATCAATTGCGGTGTAACTTTGATTAATAAATTAGTAATCAAAAATAAGGTTGAATAATGATACGCGGAAAAACTACGTGATCATAAATTTGAAGAATTGACTGAAAAAAAATCTTCTTTTTAATTTCTTCGCATTGCAATCATGTTTCAGATTGTATAAAAGTATTGTAAATGTCTCTAACTTATATAAACGTCATGGGTATAGTAAACTAGGTAGATAAAACAAATAAGGTATTTATCCTTCAGACCGTATGCGATACAATTATCTAATTAGAATTGCTAGCGATTGACAATAAATTTTAAATACTTGCCCTACCTATGTTTCGAGAGTGTTAACGCCTGTTAATGACTGATATGAATGTCTATATATGTCGTAACTTTGATCTCATTCTCTGTCTATATGTCTTACAATGTATATTATGTTATTTAGTGTAATGAGGCAAGGATATTACCGCTGCTTACCTTATTTATAGCTTTTAAGCTCGAGTATTTGAGGTCGATCTCCATTGCTTTATAATACTTGTATTATAAGAAATTCTTATCTTAATATCTTATATTGATTTTATGGAACACGTGTTAAATAATTTTAAATTAAGGGTTACGGTATAAGCAGAAAAAAGAATTGAAATAGCGTAAGTTTAGGAGTTTAGGATGATTAGGTGGTACCCGGTTTATTACAAATATTATAAAATAAATTATTTTTCAGTATAAACATTTTATTCAGAGCTATAATAACTATTGAAAAAGACGTATTAAAAAGATGAATATAAGATAGAATAATTAATTATTATTAATTTAATATATTCATAAATACATACATTGCAATCGACGGGTAGGAAATTATAAAATTTTAATTATTTTTTTAGTGCATAATGAAATGTAGATGAAGTGACTTTGTAGCTTTAATCGTTAACTTGGTCATTAATTATATCATAACAACCAGTTTTATATATTCATTTACAAAACGGTATATGAAACTTTAATACTTAAAGTAATATTTTAAAATAAGTAATCACCAAAAGAAAGGAACCTTGTAAGCTTTTAACGAAACCTGAAAATTTAATGTATTTTTTTTACCACTTTTTATATTTTACTGTCATTTTCATACGAATTCGTTCGCAGAGATTTACAAAATACAGCATCTTACACTTGATAATATACTTAGCTTTCGATTAGTGAAAGAGTTTTCGAAATCGATGCAGTAGATTTTAGTTTATTTAAATAATTTGCTACTGTTCGCGACTTCGTCCTCATATGATTAAAAATATAGCCTATTCCTAATCGAGGATAATGTAGCTTCCTAATGGTGAAAGAATTTTTGAAATTGGCCGTGTAGTTTTTGAGTTATTTCAATATAAAAATAAACGTTTCATGCCTTATTTATGATCACAGTTCAAAAGTAAGACTAATAAAGGTATACTCGTACTATTAACGTCCTTATAAGTCCTATTTGCATACGACGAGAGCAGAGTATATCGAATAAACACGATTTATCAATAAAAAACTTAATCGTCGTGCGATAATCATAAGTCTTAGGCTCTTGGTATACATACAAAGGCTGCAGGTACATATCGCCAATCCTTATCCTTACATAGTGTAAAACAATAATGTTTTTTTATGTTCGTCCCTATATATGCTTTGTAAGGTAGTTAGAAATAAGTATTCGTTTAAATAACTGTTTATAAAATAATTATTAGATGTAGGTAGTTTATAATAAATCAGTCCATACGCAGCTCGTCTTTAATTTAACACCTCTCGTAAATAAGAAAAACATAACATGGCGCAGTCGGTAGGATTTCAGGATTTTTTTTTGGCTAGATCAGTGTAAAAAGTGTAAGAAACATTGAAAGTGAAGTGACTTAGTGTTCGCAAAGTGGAAACTGTA
>QDHC01006394.1:483241-502747 GCA_013186455.1 Papilio dardanus tibullus
AGTTCAGTGTTCTGAATTGAGACTGGAATAGTATTATCTTTAGACAAACTTTTTACAATACATCAGCCCCAGGCCAGATTTAAAAAATCTTTGATTTTTATAAATACTTCAAGAAAAGAACGTACTCCTCCCTCAAAGGCCGGCAACACATTTGTGGTTCCTCTGGCGTTGCAAATGACTCAAAATGGTCTCTACATTTATTTTACACTAGCTGTTGTGCGCGGCTTCGTCCGCGTGGAATTAAATAATATAGCCTATGTTACTCGGGATTAATGTAGCTTTTTAATGGTGAAAGAATTTTTAAAATCGGCCAAGTTGTTCTTGAGTTATTTCAATACAAACAAAAATACAAAGTTTCTCTCTTTAAAATATTAGTATAGATATAGATTTCTATAAAACAAGTGTTAACATTGTGTTTTGTATAAGCATGTGACCTCAATCCAGATGCAATATTTTATTCCCCGAATAACTCATTCATTTCCAAGGATTTACAATCTTATTGTTACGAATGATCTTTTGTGTTGCTCGGCTTGTGGGAAAACTTTACATTATTATGTGCTATTACTGATACTGATTTTATTTCTACACTAGCTGTTGTGCGCGAGTTCGTTCGAGTGGTATTAAATAATATAGCCTATGTTACTTGGGGATAATGTAGCTTTCTAATGGTGAAATAATTTTTGAGATCGGCCCAGTAGTTCTTGAGTTATTTCAATACATGCAAAAATACAAAGTTTCTCTCTTTATAATATTAGTATAGAAGTATAGATTAATAATATAGTAATTACTTTACTGTATCTGTATGCCTAGTCTACATCATATACTTCAGCAAAATATTCCACCCACTGTTATAAGACATTCTCTCGTGAAGAACATACTATAGACATGATCTTACGAAGTAATATCTTGTAAGATATTAGTTAGCGTACTTTTGGTTAAAAATTAACGACCGAAACTAACGTTTTTGGCACTAATGAAGTCTAACTATCACAAGTACGGCTGATCGTTCAAACGCCACTCTTTAAGCAATCCTTAAAATATAAGTGCCGTCAAAATTAAATCAGATCGCCGTATAATTTAAGCGTGGACTTAACAAGTAAAACCCTCTTAAATATTTGAGTAGTATTTGAAAATTCCGTTAGAGTCATAAGACGATGACAAAGACCACGATTAGTGTTATAGTACTACATTTGGTAAGAGAACTAAAGAAGAGTACAGGAAAAAATACTAAAATAACAATTGTGAATAGACCAATAGAGTAGATATTTTTACTACAAAATCTTTTAAAAACATTGGTAACCTTGTTCATAATAATCTCCTTCAAATTTTAGTCGGCATTGCTACCTAATAGAGCATTTATAGTCACATCCGTCTTTGTTGTTTATTACCCACGTGGAAGATATTAGCTGTAAGTAATCTTACTATCTATATCTATACTGATATTATAAAGAGAGAAACTTTGTATTCTTGTATTTTTGTTTGTATTGAAATAACTCAAGAACTAATGGGCCGATTTCAAAAATTCTTTCACCATTAGAAAGCTACATTATCTCTGAGTAAGTTATATTATTTAATTCCACGCGGACGAAGTCGCGCACAACAGCTAGGAATATTAGAAATGCGAAAGTTTATATGTATGGATGTTTGTTACTCTCCATGGTGGCTACCCAAAGTACTTTTCGATTGGCGATATCACTGGTGGAATAGACAAAAATTAATAAAACTTACATCGACATTCGGTAAGTCATGTGATTGTCACGTGTGAGATATCGAACTTCGTTGTCAGTTTTATACATTTTTGAAGTTAGCTATAGAACGCCCCACGACCACAAGGAGGATTACCCAAAGTATATTCGCTACGAAGCGATTCGATAGCGAACATCCAAAATATATGGAACTAACAATTACGTTCGACATCTCTAACGGGACTAGCATATGACTTATCGAATGTCTTTGTTAGTTTCATACATTTTTGACGTTTGCTAACGAATCGCTTTGTTGAACAACTTACTGGATCTCGATGAAAGACATATGTTAAACATAGTCAGGTATTTGTATTTTGTAGTTTTAGAAAATATCCTGTACTTAGTATTGACTAAGTTTTTTTCAATTCTTCTCGGACGATGTCACAGGCGACAACTAGTAACATATAAATAAGAGGCCCGAGGAAACGTTGATTGGCGGTTCTAATCACAAATACCTCACAGAAGGTTGGCTGTTAACGGGGACCTTGGGACCAAGCGGTTTTCACATCATCTACAATGTAACGCACACATTCACGTTAACCGCTAGCTTTATACGTATTCTAATGTCAGCCAGTATTTCTAAAGTTTATGAATATTAAAAAGATTATTATTAATAATTCAAAATTTTCGAACGTCATATTTTTTGATTGCATAAAGTATATGGCATTATTTTATGAGCTGCCTACTCAAGGTTCAAGGATGAAGCGTTGATAATCGTGTCTCATCTAAGATGATGAAAGTGTCTACGGAAATCATGTAGACAATGAAACTAGAAATTGTTTCCTCTATCGTAACTTCGCTATGTTATTGTAAAGTGTTTCTGATTATAAAATGATAAGTCATGTTTTTCTATAATGTTTACTTTGTTTTCTGTGTGGTCTTTATAATACTCATCATATAAAATAATATTGTTTTGTCGAATTTAGCTACGTTACCTAGGGAATTGCTTTCAACTGGGACGGGATCGTCTGAAGATATTCAAATCATATTTATTTGTCGGCGTTTTATTATTCCGTGTGACACAGCCCTAATGATGGATTCAAATCGTGCATACAAAGGTTTTCCATGAACTAAATTGCATCCACACTATGGCAGCCGTACACGGCCTCGCTCGCGGATTTCTCTGTGCGCTAATCGTCTTAATTTTATGCCTTAGGAGGGCCTACGCCGAGTAATTTACGTCTAACGAACAATAGCTGTGATTGACAGAAAACATAACTTGAATAATGTATGAAGATCCTTGTTATAAGGTCCCGATTAATTGCCGCCTTGCGATTACCGACTTGTCAATTTCACACCTCGTTCACATTTTAGGGCTACTAATGTATCGAGCTTATGTTTTGTCCTCTTAGTTTTATGACTTCAACGTTTACTTTTATGAAATATTATAATTTGTTTTATAATTTCCAAACATTTGTTTTTCTCATTATTGCATAGTTAATTTAAAACTGGAATTTATATAAAAGTAAGTATGATAACAAAGTTCAAAGAAGAAACGAATTGAGAAGCTCCTTCTTTTTGTAAGTCAGTAAAAAAGTAATGACTTCCAAAGGAGATGTAATCCCACGTAGTTTATTTTGTATTTGTTAAAAAGGTTAAAGGTTGGTTTTCGACCCATGATGGGCTCCATTTTCCGCAAATCCACGACTAGCGCGTATTTAGCGTGAATACACATATACCTGAATTTCTTCGCCGATATGTGCAGGTTGCATCACGATGTTTTCCTTCACCTAAGAGCGTCGGTAAATATGTATTTGTTAATACCTAAAAGCTCATTTCTTTACACTTATGACAATTTTTATCTGAATAATAGAAAACTTTTTAGAGACAGTTAAGAGCCATAGTTTCAAAATTTATTTAACATGTTGCTTATTTGTCTCTTTTATTTATTATTTTTATAATTCATAATATTATATCAACATTATTTATATTTATATTATGCAAATAAATAATAAAATGCTTATTATGATCATATAGGCTGAACGTGACTGGCTCATTAATATTGCAATGAAATAATGCACATACTAGTTTTATTAGCATGATCTGGTTTTGATTAGGGCAGAATTAAGTAAAATATAGTTAGGTTCATCTTGGTATAGTTCTACTATACATATGAGAGAGAGCAAAGGAGCCAGCTGAAAACCAGCGCAGGGAAGGTTTATTCCGTTTCTGTATACGCTGAGCGGCCTCCTTTTGCTTCACTTTACTTTACAAGTGTGTTTTTTTATGGTACTTATGTGTGGTAATAAATGTATTTTCTTTCTTTTTTTTTCTGTAGACTAACACATTTTGAAGAATTAGATTTTATTTGTATTCGTGCCAATAGTACATCAATGGCTTATCTGTTTCACAAGTTTTTATTTATCAATTAAAACTAATTTCGAAACAATTTTGTACTTAAAAAAACAGTTTCTAACTTAAGTTTAATTCACTTATGCCTACTTATTATTGATGATGTGATCATTTCATATTTATAATAATGCCCTTTTCTTACTTTATCTGAAAACAAACTTTGTTTTTATTCTATGTCTTGCATGGCGCAAATATTTGTGACAGCCCTGAGAAGTAATTAGTGTGGGAGGCAAGGATAGAACCCACCACTTAATAGTAGCGTATTAACGCCGCAACATTGGATTTATGGATTAATTAGTCACGACATTTATTTCGGTTTGCTTTATTGATGGTTTAGTAGTCACATTACATGTTTTGTAAACTTCCTTGATCTCTATTTTAGGGATGCTGATTTTATAAGGGTTTTATGTATGTAACTAAAAGTTATTTAACCGCGATTTCGTACTGCGTAAACATTTTGTGGACAAACACATTTGAAAAAAGAATCAAAACAAAGGACTTCTTTGTTAAAGCCTTTTGTTTTTAGTAAATAAAAACGGATCCAATCACATTATTAAGATCCGGTAACGGTACCGACTAGTTTAGAGCCTGTCAGAGTCTTCAGGGATGAGTGGGACTTGTATTATCTTTTGTTTTTTTTTTAAATTTTGTATCATTAATTAGAAAAAATCCATTAAATTGTTATCAATATAAGTGAGTAAACTAGTAAAAAGTAAGAGTACCATGAGTATTTCCGTTGAAGATTAATATTTTTAAGATAGAAAGCAAATGTAGTTATTTTACAGAAACAAAACATGCAATCGCTTAGCTTGACAGGTGTTTCTTGACAAGCAAATAATTATCTATACCGTTTAATTGAAACTTAGGAAATCATTTCTCAATGTGTACTTAAAAGAAAAGAATATAAATTCTATCATTAGTACTTAAAGCTCTTTATCTAATATATTATGTTCTTCTACGCTTCTAGTAAATAAATTAAGATAAATTTTTCTTCTATGCAGTAAAAAACCGACTAAATATAGCTTTTTCCCATTTGAAAAAATACGCAAACTTAGTAACACCCCAGCAAGGCTACCCAAGGTACTTTTCGATCGGCGATATCAATGATGGAATCGACAAAAATGTATGCAACTGACATTGACATTCGATAAAATCATGTGTTTGTCACGTGTGATATCGAACGTCAATGTCAGTTCCATACATTTTTGACGTTCGCTATAGATTCGCTTCGTAGCGAATGTACTTTACGTAACGTAAAGTCCTTTTTATTGATCGAACATCTTTTATTCTGTTACAAATTGAAGCCCAAAAGTGACACACAAGAGTTGACGTTGGTCAAAGACTATTTTGGATCAAAGAATAAAACATCCACAATAACCTCAGTCTTCAAAATAGTCGTACCTTTCATTCAACGAGAAGTCTTTTAAAATTCATATTTAAAATGTAGGCGTTATTTAAACGATTTGTAATAATAATTTAAATATGTATTTATCTAGTAAACAACAATACATTTAAACCGTTTTAGAACCTGTTCCTAGTAACAATGCTAATGATGTAAATGCCACCAGTTGTATTGTAGCATGGTATTTCAGCAATTAAAATCAACAATTGACATAACTATTTGACTTGAATAAGTTCCTAATGCTTTGAATAATCTAGAATAATATTATTTGGATTAATTAATCTACAACATTATCACTACAAAGAACTTACTCAACACTTTAAAGGAAGAACTTGTCTTAAGTTTGTATCCAAAAACAGTTAACCTTTCAGGTAATAGACTTTGGAACTTGAAAAATAAAAACGTTTAACCTTTTAACAGCCACATTACGAAGTTAGAGTACGAACTAAGATTGAGATAAACTGTTTTAGAAGAATACTAAATTAACAATATACGTTCTGTACTGTATTTCATAAAGCACGAATGTCTTATAACAATGTTGGGTTAAAAAGTTAACATATTGTGAAAATAAATATATAATAATTATGGAGCGCACACAAATTGTTAAACATTGCCTCATTGGCTCCGTGACGCCCTCAATGACCTTGACCCGAAATCCTAAACATTAATTTTTCACACCAATGTTAACTTGTGATTTAACTGCGGTGATACAAAGTTGACTCCTGTTTAGTTTTATGCAATAACAAATTCAAAGTCAACATTTAAAATATACTCTATCAGAATTTGAACTTTTAGACTTCAGAAAAAAAAGCCAACGTTAAAGTAGTTAGTAGATGTGGCCATTGAAAAAATGGTTTATAAAACAAATAAATACGTGTTAAAATATACCTACATGCTAAATAAAGAAAGAATTAATAAAACAAACAAAGACACTGGTGCAAATAAAAGCCGGTCCAAATTAATATAATCAATCCCTCGATAAAAATGATCAATAAATGTTTCTTTTGTGATAAAACGAAGTTACATTCTGTTTCTACATCTGAGTTTCGAAACACCCAAAGAGCCATGAGTGAAATAAATCCCGATCGATACTTTAGTGACATATTTTCACGGATTCTTAGAAACATTTTTAATTAATTAAACATTTTTAAGTTAAGCTGTCATAGAGGGCGACACAGTTGCGTAGGCGACCGCCGATAGCTTTGGATCCTTATCTCGCAAAATTATGGCATCTAAAAGTTTTACATCGGAGCTATAATTCGAACCTGGAATGCATTACCTAAGGTTTAGGTCTGATATTCTAAGAAGCGTCGACAAAAAGTTAGGTAAATTCACCGGACGCCATTTTTTTTCTCGCTAAAAAGTCGTCCATCACAGCGAAGGTCAGCGGCTAGACGTACACAAAGAATGCTTGTCTGCTTGTCTGTTTTTACTTCAGTTTTTTTGCAATGTCATACGTGTTTCGTTGGTACTTAAATGCGGGAGTCACGCTAAGGTCGAATCTTGTATTTCGCTTAGATAATTTCTTATTTTGACGAAGCGAAAAAAGTGGTTTTTATATAAATTGCTGTAGGAGTCGGGTTTGATTTATTTAAATTAAAAGGTATGATTATCCTTCCTAATTGCAACATAACAAGACAACGATTTTATGCACTTATTAATTATCGACTGCGTCCTCGCAAGTTGTATAATTTAATACTTAAGTAATATTTTCAAATTGTTACCCTGAAATGTAAACGGTACACACAATTTTAAAACTGACATTAGTAGTAATAAAAACAATTATAAAAATTCAAATGTCTCACTAAACATTTTAATATAATTCGAGAACATCAATCATAACAGCAAGGTCCGCCGAGTGAGCGTTGAATCTCCTCACGGTCGAGGCCGGAGCCGCCGCGTCTCAGCGATTTCATCATTATAATATACTCAAATATTGAATGGATACAACGAGATACAAAACGCAATATATTTTCATAATTCTTACTTATTCATACCTCTGCCAGATTCTATTCATAGGAATAAAAACTTACTAACAATATGTAAGTAAATGTTCGTGTCTGTCTTTTTTAGGTTAATCAACAGTTGCAGATATTCTAATAGTTTAAAATCTTTAGATTACATGTAAGCTCACGAGACTTTTTCGGTATAAAAATTCCAGAGTATAGTTGCCAGTATCCCACAAACTAGAACTAAACCATAAACACTCGACATTGGCCCAATCCGCAAAGGGGGAGCCATAAACAAGAGATCATCATCGATCATAATGGCATATGCGATGCTTGCTACCATTATTATTTACCCGTATCTTATTTAAATAAAGATGAGCTAACTTTAAATATCTCTATTTTTATTTATATTCCACTTTAAAAACTCTACCAAGACGCATATTTTTACAAATCTCTACAGCTATTGGAGAACCATTGCTTTGGTCACAGCTTTAGTTTGTGGTCTTGGTTTAAGTTATTCGCCAGCCAATGCATTTCCTTTCGACACCCAATCAATTGTGAGATGTTTGATGTGCAAGAGAAAGGATTTCAGTTGCATCCTTTTATACCTACAGGTATGCCACGACTTCGCTAATTGGTTCTTACTGCTTACAAATACTCAATATTTGCATAGACAACGTTATCTCGACTTTTCGCATGTAATTATTGTATTCATTCAGTGGTTTCGTTGATTGGCTATACTGTTTGCTTTGAGCACGTATTTGTGATAAGATCATCTGTCTCCGTCGTCACCCTTCACAAGCTATCCGGTTACTGCTAAGTTACTTTTCTATTTGGTTTGTGTGCTTTGCCATGACTGATGACCTAACCCTTAAAGATAGTCAACCTGCCGCACCTTAATATTTAATTGGTAACTCAGGACGTACTTTAACAGTGATTAAGCAGGAAAAGTCTATAATTAAGTGACTATTTAAGTAACTATGCTTCTGAGTGCGACAGTACAAAAGATACGTCTTTTGTCTCCTTATCAATAACTAGCTGTTGTTTGCGACTTCGTCCGCGCGGAATTAAAAAATATATATAGCGTATGTTACTCGGGGATAGTGTAGCTTTCTAACGGTGGAAGAATTTTTGAAATCGGCCCAGTAGTTCTTGAGTTATTTCAATACATACAAAAGTACAAAGTTTCTCTCTTTATTAGTATAGATTAAATGATATGACTATATTGGATTATTGATAGTACCCAAATATTTAAATAAAAAACCAAATGAATTAATTAATGCAGCAATTTTAAATTTGAATACAAAAATATAACTTATCTACGAGAGAAATCAGGAAAATAAACCTTGAAAAATTAATTTATTTGTACGGTTACAAGACACGTGAAAAAATGCAAAATGTCTTTTCTTTTATCAAATGATCTAATTATTGTTGACCTGCATCGCTACGTATAATGTTACAAAACAGGGGTCAAGAAATAACGGATAGTTAAATTATGCAAGTGTTCAGTAGTTAGCCTTGCTTCGGATATAAACCGTGAGATGAAAATGTTTCCTCGTTCATCTTTTTTGAAATTGCTCAATTGTACGATTTTATCTTAGAATTTATTAATTAAAAGTTTAATTACAAAAAGGAGGAAGAAATATTTTTAAGATTGGTGTGGTGTATTGGCTATGGTCTGTGTTGCCTCTCGAGCATCACGCCATGTGTCAATTAAAGACGTCACTTTTGGTAACTTTATTCAAGATGCGATGCGCGTGTTGAATACGATTACATATGTGGTGTTGAGCTGGTTGAGACACCCAGAGACAACAAAGACTATAGCCCATACACCACACTTGTTATTAGATAATTATATTAAAAAAAACATGATTACCTATATATTTTTCACATCTATCGTTAACCGAGTAAATTAACCCAGATATTTGTAAACGCGACATCTATGGATAAACTGAGTAACTACTTAACTTTACTCAACACTTCAAAGTTCACTCGAATGCTTTGAAAGCTCTATCCGATGGATGGCAGTGTTCGTTAATGCTGAACTCTACATGCTTTGGAATATTGCAACGTCAAAATAATAATGCCGAAAAATGCCAGGAAGAAAAAAAAGTACATATCATAAATTATCATCAGCAATAAAAAGATTAAGGTACCAAAATACGTTAGTTACTACTTACTACGCTGGTGCGACGTCCCAATGTGGGACCCACAAACGAGAGCGCCAACGTAGCCTATCCTGAGCTGCCTCCTGCCACTTGTTCACTTGTAGCTCAAGCAGGTCCAGCTCCACGGCATCTCCACAACGATATCTGGGGCGGCCGACGGGAATACGTTTGTTAATATTATAAATTCTGTTTGTAACTATTTTTTTTTTCATATCGGAATGCTGTACCGAACGATATAATCTCTTAAAAAATAGTAAGTACTTATTAATATTGAAAAATGTACTACACGTTACGTAATTAAAAATAAATATCTGTATCAAAAGGGTACTTAGTAGGAAGATTGTTTCATAATCTAGCGCTTTCATAGTTGAGGAATAAAAATTGAGAGGCTTTGATATCCCGGTCCGGGCACAAAGAAAGTAGATTACATTAAAATTTCTGTATGATGCTAGTTTCACAGGAATACAGAGAGCAAGGTAGAGTAGTAGAGAGTACAGTAATGCTACCAAGTTGCTGGCTCGTTATGTGTGGACAAACAATGGTAGTACTGTTCTCTTGTTCTGGGTCATCATGCTACCCTCGTGTGAAAGTAGGAGAGCGGCTACGGCGGTAATATCGCGCCACTCCGCAGCGCCGCTCATCAACGTTAAATCTAGTTTGCTGAAACTTATCAAATTTATTTTCCGCTGAAAAAGGCTTACTGCGCTCTTCATCTTTCCCACGTTATTTTATCAAATAGCTTTTTGAGATAAAAAGTTACATTTTTATGTAACGAATTTTATGTGCGTAATAGATTCTTCCTATAATAAATGCTTCATTAAACAAATTATTAAAAAAAGGAGGCAATAAATCAGCTGCCTTAAGAGCGTCGGTGGCTCAGGGGTTTAGCTCTTGACTTGTAAACTGCAGGCCCCGAGTTCGAATCCCGCCATATACCAATGTGTTTTTCGATTTTCGCTTTTCATACATATTTACCGACGCTCTTAGGTAAAAGAAAACATCGTGATGCAACCTGCACGTATCGGCGAAGAAAATCAAAGATATGTGTATTCACGCAAAATGTGCCCTAATCGTGGATTTGCGGAAAATGGAGCCCATCATATGTCGAAACCGTTTTCCTTTAACCTTTAAGGTATTAGAACAAGATGGAATATCTCAAGAAATCTATATTATGTGCACTCATATTATGTGTCAAAGTTCAATTCAATTATTACCTACGGAGCAAAATAATTGTTTCCGCCCGGGATCGAACCGGGGATCTGTGTGTTAGGCAGATGTGATAACCGCTACACCACGGAAACGTAACAATAGAATTTTAAATGTCGCACTGAAAAATAAGAGTATAAAGAGAAAGTTGTCTCTATTAAATACAATAAGTCTTAACGCCTGTGCGATTTAAATAGCAAAGTGCTACAACTAATGTGACGGAATCCACTTTAGTCAAAACAATAAAATAAGGCTCGAAAAGTTTTCTATAATTTTATGAGCTGAGCTACAAATACATTACAGAAAATTCAATCTTAAATTTTCTAATTCAGGTACCAGGCTTTTAAATAATTTAATTTCAAACCACTTAGACAAGTTTCCGTGGTGTAGCGGTTATCACATCTGCCTAACACGCAGAAGGCCCCCGGTTCGATCCCGGGCGGAAACATTATTTTTTTTTCCAATTCCAAAACACCCATAGACAAAAGACCATGTAGAAAAGAACGTTACTTATTCTTATACAGAACTTCTTTTTCACTTTAAGTAAAAATATTTATCGGTTGCGCACATCCATACATTGATTTTCAACCAAATAAATAAAAAAAATCAATGTACCAGGTAAGCTTCAGATTACTTTCAGAAATTTCCTCTGATTTTTTTATTAAAAAGAAATAGCTTTCAAGAACCTATTCTATTTGTAAGGTAGCATTTCAAAGCGAAGTTCATGAGAGTGCTTCGACGTTTTCACGGATTGTTTAACGCAAGTCGTTTCATATTGAATACGACAATTTATTTCTTAAAATTAATATTTAAGTTCCTAGAAAAACATTATTTTCAGTTGTTTAATTAATTTAATTTATTGAATTAATAATTAACAAAAACACAACATTATTGAAACTAATTAAGTTTTTTTAAGGTTATCTTTCGTAACATAAAATCTTACACTGAAATAACAGCGCGTTCTACATTAAGTCTATTTTGGTATATTTCAATTTCATAATAAAACCATGAATTCCCAAAAGGAGTTTCCAAGGTATATCTTCTTAGATATGCAAATAACCCGAGCGAGGAAACAAAGCAAAATCATAGCAAATAATAATTATCCTTCCTGTACGACGGAAACGTAAACTATTAGAGAATAAATAATACGGCGGCCATTTTGATTGCTTATAAACTGTAACCCTTCATTGTACTGATGCTGGCAATTATTTCCCGTAATTATACCTCGCAAACAATGAATAATGCAAATTGAAAAACAATATTTTTGGAGTATTGCTATATTTAGCTATAAATATGCATAACAATGCTATTGCTGAAAATTATAGGTACAAAATATATTAATTAGATATTTGACTTAGCAAAAGTAATTTTTAGTACAAATATGTTTAATACCTAATTCGATTAGCTAGTAGCTTAGTTAGCTTAGTTTATATAGAAATGACATTGTTTACTCCATCTATTACTCAGGTCTTTGTTACCACTAATGGCAGGAGCGAGAACTTACAGCCGGATGTTTTTTCAGAAGTTTGAACTGTGTCATAAGCTTGTAGCGGAAATAATTTCATATTTTTAAGGGCCCATAACATGTAGAATTAAGATACAAAGTTTCAAGTTATAGATATAAAATGAATATATTAACGTGTGAAAAGTCTGTTTTCTTATTAAAAAAACTTGATACTTTCTTGAGTTTTATCTTTTGATTCACGTCCGTCTATGGTATCAATATTTCTAATCTCAAAAGCTAACACATCTTTAGTTGCGATGGTTCTGTCAATGTTATTTTCCAGCAGTAACAACTGTAACAAATCATTGCTTTTTAATTCTTCACTAGAAAAATGAAATATAATGTTGCATAAATCGCTATCTCTTTTAACTTAAGGCATAAGTAACTTCTTGCCATATCCTACAAAAGAAGGCACACGTCTAGGCACTTCTAAAGACTAATATTTTCTTCGTAGAAAGAGGGAGAGCAAAACGATAAATTTCATTTCTATTGACGATTCGTGAACATTAGTTCTCTTTCGTTTGGCTATTCGGTTACTTAATTTATTGCCTGCTTTTGTTAGATACAAAATAACTTTGTTGAAAGAGCTGTTTACCTCTCTTTTGAAAGCTTGTTTAGATAAACGTAGTCAACTCCTAATAGTCGGACTGTGTTGTCGAATCTTCCTTTTACAAGTAGGAAAAATTAAGCTTTTTTTTGTACAAAACCCAAAAAAAATTACTCAGCGAAATTATGACATTTTTAATGATTTCTGCAAGTTTATTATATTAGAAAACTTATATTATAGAACTTAAACACTCATACTAACAAACTAGTGCGTGCAACAAGTCCAACTAATCTAAAAGTAATAAAAGTAAAACAAACAAGAATATAATTGATTAGTTTTCTTCAAGACAGATCACTCACCGAAATGTTGAGCTTCAATTAACTAAGTGTAACTTAAAAAGAACAACCTTGTATTTGCTCTAATTTTTACTATTTATTCTTGACCTACTAATCCAAATAAGTAAAGTGAATACAGATAAAATGTCGTTTGAAATTATTAATTAAAATATTTAAAATTATTTCTAATGAATTTTAACTTTGTTTTTAATTTTCATTAGACACGACTGTACTTTACAAACAGTTTAAAAGCTTTCACTTTATGTTAATGCTAAACATTAAGTTTATCTGGTTTGCGTAATGTAGCTTCTTAGTTTCATACTTTGGATTAATTCACTTAACAATGTCTAACTTTTGAACCGTCTCAATTAGTAATGAAACTTAATGCACACTTTAAAAGCTTAAAAATAAAATTATTTTTTTTTAACCTAAAATTACATTTAATATTGAGACGAATGTAAATTGTTGTTAACAGAAGTAGTTACCTTGGAATATTTTTTTAAAAAGGTATTGACAAAATCTCAAAACATAATTACTTTCTTATTACCACAATAAAAAAATATTTTTATTAGATAGTATAGATTTTATAAATATGATATTCTACTTTATAATTACCTAATGTGATAATATGGAGATATGAAATGTAAAATAAATAAAAGGGTCAGTTTGAAATCAAAATCCTCGCAATATCAGGCTCCGCACGCCTTCGTACTTGTGAAAGTTTTCCTAAGCTTATCATGTTACTTGTATAACTTGGTAATTAAACCTGATTTAACTTGTTAAGTAGAGTTTCATAGCGGATTAATTTATAATAATTGCATTAGTTTATAAATAACTAGCTGTTTCTCGCGACTTTGTCCGCGCGGAATTAAAAAAATACAGCCTATGTTACTCGGCGATCATGTAGCTTTCTAATGGTGAAAAACATTTTGAAATCGGTCCAGTAGTTTTTGAGTTATTTCAATAAATACATAAATACAAATCTATCTGCTTTATAATATTACTAGCTGTTTTGCGCGACTTAGTCCGCGTGGAATTTAATAATATAGCCTATGTTACTCAGGGATAATGTAGCTTTCTAATGGTGAAAGAATTTTTGAAATCGGCCCAGTAGTTCTTGTGTTATTTCAATACATACAAAAACACAAATCTATCTGCTTTATAATATTATAGAAGTTAGTATAGAAAGTTAAAATTATTATGATCGGCTTCAGTAAGCTGTCGTCGTATCAAATCTGTTAAGACTTTTTTAATTACAAAGCTATGTTTAAACAACGATTAAGTAAATAATAAGTTTTTATGATTCATTTGATTTATAAAAAAAAGATATACAGTAACCTAAGTAGTGTATGAAGTTTAATTGTTGACTGAAATCTTAATTTAAATGTAAGGTGTAACTTTATCCACCTTCCTTAATAAAGATAAACAAGTCCTAATAAATCATCCGTAGAGGCGATAAATTAAAGAAAATTGCCGAGCTCCGTCCGTAGACACCGCGTAGAGCCGGCGTAGAGGCTTAATTCGAAACGGGTACCACAAATTTCGTCGTAATAAAGATTTTTGGACGGCTTTGTTGGTGTTAATAGGTACATTAAACTTGAAACGTAATTTGAAATACTAAATTAAATTAACTTTTTCGAGCGTCCACAATCTCCATGGATGAAACAGATTTTTGTAAGGCGAGCAGGGATTGAGACTTTTTAAATTGCTAATTTAAAAAAAAACTGGCAATGTACTTCGACTTTTTCTTGCAGAACCTATACATGTTATTTAAGCGTAGTATGTTAATCAAAGTAAAATATGAAATAATGTTTCCGCCCGGGATCGAACCGGGGACCTTCTGCGTGTTAGGCAGATGTGATAACCGCTACACCACGGAAACTTCACAACAGTTTTTAAAATATCTATAAAGAAATTGTCTAATATGTTTTACATTTGATAGAACGCCTCAAGTAGTAAAATTTGTTAGATTCCTTATTACAACGTCTATATGAAACTTTCTTTTTAAAACTTTAAATTTAAACTAAATGTAAAAGGATGTTTTATGCAACAGCCACTGACTTCTACAGTACGACTTCAAGGTAAAAAGGTGTCTGTGATTACATTAACATATGATTTTCAATCGACTTTTTAACATTATACTGGACTACGAATTTACTTAAATATCGCTATAGTTAATAAATAATATCTTTAAAGTCATAAGTTAAATTATTTATGAGTAATCTTTTTTATTGAAAAATACGTCTATCTTTTTTAAAAGATACAAGAAAAAGGATACCTTTAGGAGATGAATTCTGAAATACTTTTCATATTTCTTTAAGTGTCAAATTTAAACATGAGGTGGAAGTTGCAATATTCATAGTTAGTTTACCTTACATTTGAATTTTAAAAAATATTTCGTAAATAAAATGATTATTCGCTGGACAAAAAAATAACATACGAACTGTTAAACAAAATCTACAATGTATGTCTGTCACGAGTGTGCATTGGCGGCATGTCTGGCCGGAGGGAAAGTTTCATAACAATTGAGTCTGAATTTGTATTCGGTTGTTACATTTTAGGGGTCTCCAAAACTAGTTCACAGAGAGTGGATGATTTAAATTTTTTTAAAGAGTTTCTTTATAAACAATTTAGTACTTTATATCTATTCTAATATTATAAAGGGGATTCATTTGAGTTTTTGTATGTCATGAATTAACTGAAAAACTACTGGACCGATTTCAGTAATTTATCCAACATTAGAAAACTATTCGAATATTATCACTGAGTAATATGGGCTATAGTTATCATCATTATTTTTAAATTTCGCATGGTAAAGGTTAAATTAAATTAAATTAAAAAAAGATAAACACAGCACTTTGTTATCTTAATGTGTAAATATGTTTTATTAACCCGTGGCTTCATTAGACCGAGTTCGCGAAAAAAAAGGAGATTTTGCTTCGGCGTAAGACCGTTTTTTGCGTGACATCGGACTAATGAAGTCGTAGGGTAAGGAGTCTATAAAGTTTTATTATTATTGTATGGTAAAAGTATTTAGGAATATCGAACGATATATGACTTGTATTTCTGATATAAACATATTAAAATTAACCAAACTAGCGGAGAACGTGTGCTCTTAATTGAGTTATTTCATACATCAAAGATCCATCAGTCGGCGACATCAAAGCTTGCCTTAATTAACTGGTTTACGTAGAAATTGACAACTAACGTAGATTACTTTTCCCGTTATTAAGTTAAAATGAACAAACCAGAGTGACAGTTATTAAGTTTAACATACATTTATAATCATAAAATCATCCGATAAAATTAATTTCTGTAGTGATATTTTGTATACTTTAGTATTTTTTTACGCATCTTTTCAGTGATGTCGAATGACGAATGGTACTTGCTTTTATCGTGAATATCCCAATAAGTATAACAATCCTAAAACTACTGACTTGTTAACTCTTTTTGAGCGTTTATTTTTGACTATCGACAAAATTAATCAATAAACTAACTAACTAACAATTAACCAAGTTAATGGTGTAAAAAACTTATTATATGTTGGTGTATGTGTTTTTCAAAGAATATTTTAAAGGTATATACAGGAAAACAACGTGACATGAAGTAATTTCCGGTTTTTAGTTTCAAAGAGTTCCGTCCCACAAGCTCCTTCCTTCCGGTACTTTGAACTCATATGAATTACCTGTTTGTTGTCGTATCGTATGCAAATTCAACTCTTTGAGTATAATAAGTTATAACTCCGAGCCCGTAACCTACACCGAATCAAAATATTTTTGCTTTATTTGCAACAAGGGGAAAAGTATTTACATATACACAGTATACCTTACATGTTTGTTGATTTTGACGTTTCTTTACGAATAATTTATCTATAAGAAAAATAATTAAAAAACAGCACGTGACCAAAAAAGAAGTACGATTACCAAATAAAAAGAAACTTCATTATTTTAACACCATATTAACACGCTCACTGCGTAACATGCCGATATCGGCCTGCCGTGGTAGTTCAACTGGGTGTGGACGAAGAAAACTATGTTCCTCTCGCTTGTTCGAAACGATTGTCTCAGGTGTATGTAAAACATCTAACAATATAAAAAATGTATATATTATGTTTCCACAAAGTTATAGCTGTTTAATCTGTTCTAGTGCTGGTGGGTCTAGAAAGACCTGGCGGAAATGTTATTGCGGGCGCATTTTGGTACGTGGCCGCACATGAAGAGTTTAGATTTTACTTGCCGCAGTAAACGTGTTAACTTAGGAAACTAGACGAAATTCTTAATAACAAAATATTAAACAAAGCATAAATTATTGGAATGTTCATATATTAATAATAATAGCTTATATATAGTAAATTGTAAAGGAAACAAAGAGCTGTATTGTAATCGGCTCATGGCAGGATTTAACCTAAGCTTATCAGGTGTGTACACGATCACAAACAATACAAAATATACATTATACGACATTATCGACCTAGGCTTAGGTTAATTGTACTTGATATATGCATGTTTATATTAACACTTTATATTAAGACACTAGCTGTTGAGCGCGACTTCGTCCACGTGGAATTAAATAATATAGCCTATGTTACTCGGGGATAATGTAGCTTTCTAATGCTGAAAGAATTTTTGAAATCGGCCCAGTACTTCTTGAGTTATTTCAATACAAACAAAAATACAAAGTTTCTCTCTTTTTAATATTAGTATAGATTATACTACTCTATCACCAATAAATACAGTCAAAACTGGAACTTGGAAGCCAGAAACCTTTATAAGCGAGAGTCATTCTATAGTCCCGTCGAGCTATAAGCTAGACAAATATCGTGGTCCCTTGGACTCTCGTTTATACAGGTTAGACTGTATTACTTTTTGAGTAAGTCCTTGTTCTTTTAAATATACGTTAATACCCGTTTTCTTTACGTCCTTATTTAAATGCAGTGTTTTTCATTTAACTAACTAACTGATAGAGTTAAAATAAAGTCAAAGAGAGATCTATTTTCTGACTTATTGCAAGAAAGAATACCTTAAAAAACATAATTTTCAACTAACTATTTAACCATAATAATCGAGCTAAATAAGCCATATGTGCATGATAAACTTCATTATTATTGAAGTGAGCCGATATTGGTATGGTAACATCCTATAACAAAACAACAGCGCCCCCTAACGTCAACCTGTCTCGTACAGAGATAAACACTGCACCGAGGCCGGTAATGAGAAAATTAATCACCTCATTACGCACTCATGAAACCGTCAATATGTGCCATTCTATTATTTACTGAATTTAAGGAGGACATATGAGGGATTTTGCCTCGGAAAATTGACCACTTCGACGATCAATTAAACATAGCTGTCAGGCTAGGATCTGGCAACCCAGGCACAACATGTTTAAAAACATGCGAATTTCATAAAATATAGGTTTTATTATCAGCAGTCCCGTATCTCTCACTATGAATAGATAACTTTAAATTATCGACGAGAAAACATATCTAAGAAAATATATTTTTGTTGTGTAGGAGAGAACAACTCTGCTCAGAGAAGTTTGGTATGGTTTCGATTTTTTGGTTTATTTTTTTTCAGTTTTGTCCTGAACTCTATGGCAGATATACCATTTATCTTGAGTCGAAGGATTTAAGCTTTTTAAAAGAGTTCAGAGAAAGTTGTAAGTTAACAAAAAACTGAATATTGTCCTCTTATAAATTAACTAGTCGTTGTGCGCGACTTCGTCCGCGTGGATTTAAATAATAGCCTATGTTACTCGGAGATAATGTAGCTTCCTAATGGTGAAAGAATTTTTGAAATCGGCTCAGTAGTTCTCGAGTTATTTCAATACATACAAAAATACAAAGTTTCTCTCTTTATAATATTAGTATAGATATAGATTGAATGCATGAAGTATTAATTATATCATGACATATAAAGTTAATTTTAAAATATAACTCAATAAAAATTGTTTTCACGGCAACTTACATAATTAAATATCTCCACGGAACGTCTTCATAAAACATCTTTTACATAAGTTTGTTCTTTGAATTTTATTATTCTTGCGAAATTGTTGAAGGTACAATAAAATTCGGACGTGCTCACGTTTGACTTATTATTAGTAGACTTCATAAAAGTACTTCTTATAAAGGGAAAGTAAAAATGTGAACTGTGTTCATACGAATATTTTGTCTCGTGCCTCGGCTCGATTGTTAAATAAACAGTAGAAGAACGAAAAAATAAATGTTAACAAAAAACAAAAACCGCCTTCCAAAACAAAATGCACTAAAAAGTAACAAAATAATTTCGATTTTGTGGCT
>QDHC01006394.1:514462-524548 GCA_013186455.1 Papilio dardanus tibullus
CTTCTTGATGTGCGTCTCCTCCTCCGAAGATTAAGGGTAGGCAACATATCTGAAATTGCAGATGTCTATGGGCAGCGGGCGCTTCGCTATTTCAGCGAATCCAGGTGGCCGCTTGCTCGTTTGCCACTTTATAATATAAAAAAAAACTTAGATTTCCACTACTAAGTGATAAAATACTTTAATGAAATGACACCATTGTTCTGTGCATCGTTAAAAAGGTGAAAATTGTTACAGCAAATAATTTTTATTTAAAACGCTTAACTGGTAATCCCAAGCCTACGATCATTAAATTGCGTTTGAACGGTCGAATAGTTCAACGTAAATTACCACTTTGAGACAGCGAGCACGCTCTGATAGCCTGATTAATTGAATATATTTGCCTTTAATATAGATGTCGCTTTTATAAACGTTTGTATTTATCTTAAATACAACTAAAAATATATTTTGATAGTAAAATTTCTGTAAAAGTAAGAATCCTGTAAAATTAAACTTTTGCACTTACTTAAATTTACGTAGGGATCGTTGAATTTGTAACGCAGATTAGTGCTAATAAAAACGTTAAATTACATGGCATGATTTTAATGAAAGAAATAAAAAAAAACATTTATAGATCGGACATTTCCGTAAAAGCACATTAAATATTATCGTGACTAACCTGCACTGATATTTTAAAATAATTTCATCATTAAATGTTGTATTTGTCTGCACTTCGAATATATCAAAGCTAACAAGCAGACTCTAATGAAGGCAGTCTGGAGTAAACTCGTTACGAAGAGGCTACAAACAAGATTTCATCAATTCACACGTCCTAAGCGGCAGACCTCGTTCGCTTTGTCTTATCTATCGCATCCCGATGTTAACTAATTCAAGATTCAATTTTGAAGCTATTAGTTATCAATTAAAACAAGGTTAGAAACGATTTTACTAATTGAAGAAAAGGGGGCAAACGAGCAGCGGGAACACCGAGGTGATCATCGACGCCCATGGACATCTGCCATACCAGAGGAACCACAGATGCTTTGCCGGCTTTTTAGGAGGTGATACGCTCGCTTCTTGAAGGTCCCTAAGTCGTGGTTAAAAAAAAAATAATATAATTCTATTTGTGTATACTGCGACGTAAAATACCCTAACTATTGATTCTAAACTATTGATTTCTTCCTCCGCGTTATACTTACTATCACATATTGAGACTCTTTTAAAAAACAATTAAGTTAGTTGTGCCGCAGGACTCAAATCTGTGTTTTTACGGCACAACCATTATTATTTACACGCTTTAACCAATTTAAATGTTAATTAAAACAAGTAGGTTTGTCTGTTAAAAGATTTACTTAGTCTTTGTATTAAGATTATGCAAATATAGCAGCAACAATATTTCATACGTTATAACATGCAATGTCAGAACATTTCGGCCAACCGGCGCGCACTAATGAAGGCACGCCGTGTAAATTTACTATAGGACACTAACAAGACTCCGCATTCAGGAGTGAGTTATTCGTTATTCCGACGGCCGTTGTCAGTCAATGGCTTTTACGCCTTTCATGAATGTACCTTTTAATGCTGTCTATACAAGTCAATAGCTTAGGGTCGGTATACAATTTTAATATGCGTTTGTTAGGCAAACATAATTACAGTCGCAGTATAAGTGGATTAAAAAAAATGATTTTTAAAAAATAACCTTTTTGTTTTAGTCTTTTTTAAATGAGTTTTTGGAGTGAAATAAACATTTTTGAATAATTACACAGGATATTGTTTTTAAAACTTACTTCAATTTAATTAATTACAGTCTCTCAACTTTGGATTTTCAGAAACGAATTTTAATTTTAATTCTTAACTTTGCTTTTAAGTTAACCCAATTATAAAATTTATTTATTTATCTTACTAAGTGAAACAGTAAAGTATTTTTACGTTTGTTTTCGTTTAACCAACTCAAAGTGTTCCTTTTAAAGTATTTTTTATTATTTTCTTTAGCTATTTCTATAAATCATTTGTATTACTTTATTGGAACTAAAAACATTTTGAATAGTGTAATTTACACTAAAGTTTTCAATATAGGATACTTGATGGCAGCTGGAAAGTATTCAAATTCACACAAAGCACTGAATAAAATATAAATTTGGACGCTGTTCTGCTTGTCTAGGCCGGAAAGATGTGCTATATTTCACAATAATTATTTCCTTTATTCCAATGCAGTCTGTAAATTGTGATCTAGATTTATTTTAGGTTATACAGCTAATCAGTTTTTATATTACGTTTCAGAAAACTTAATTATAAGCCATCAAATTGAGTTAATAAATTTTTATTTTGAAAGATAAATTATAAAATACTAGTTGTTGTTGGCGACTACGTCCGCGTAAAATTATAAATAGCCTGTGTTACTCGGGGATAGTGTAGCTTTCTAATGGTGGAAGAGTTTTTGTCTTCGGTCCAGCAGTTCTTGAATTATTTCAATACATACAAAAATACAAAAATTGTAAAATACACAGTTTCTCTCTTTATAATATTAGTATAGAAAAAATAGTATTTGGGTTATTGCTATTTCAGTGTATTTTTTGAAATGTATACTTTAAAGATTACGTAGTTCTAAAACATAAAACCTTAAACTAAAAATGTGTACCGTGTTTACCTTCAGCTCTTCCGGTAGCCGGCAACTTGTTTTCAATTGCATTATGTTTGCCTGACGGAATTGAAAGCCTCCGTTGCTTGAACAAATCGCTTTGTGTTTGCAAATGCAGTCATTGTTTTGAGTGTTTGTTAAAATATAGAGTTCCATATTTAAGTCAGACTTAGTAAGCTGCAGTATAGGCATTATACAACCTCCAAAAATACTACATGTTAACTCTATTACTTTAGTATTTAAGTAGCTTGGTACGTACGTAGTATACGAACTTATAACATATTATTTTAAACTAGCTGCTTTTCGCAACTGCACCCGTGTGGAGTTAAAAAAATGTAGACAATATTAATCGGGGATAATTTAGCTTCCTAATGGAGAAAAAATTTTTGAAATCGGTCTAGTGGTTCTTGAGTTATTTTAATACTTACAAAATACAAAGTCACTTCACTGCATAGTATAAAACAAAGTCACTTTCTCTGTCCATGTATTCCTATGCTTAAATCTTTAAAACTACTCAACGGATTTTGATGCGTTTTTTTATTAAATAGAGTGATTAAAGTAGAAGGTTTATGTATATGACTTGCGACCCGCCCCGACTTCACACGGGTGCAATTATTATTAGTATGGCTGTTGTATACAACGTTCACAGATTTTGTGTATTTAATAACAGCATTCCACCCGTGTGAAGCCGGAGCGGGTCGCTAGTTCAGTATATATTGTGTAGGCTAGTCGACTAAAATCGTAAATTTGAGTAGCCTTGAGTTTTCAGTGACTAAATATAAACATTTAAATTACTTAAATCAAATTTCCTAACTATTCATAATTATTTGGTGCTTTGTCTCCGAAATGTCAATCAGAAACTTAGTTTGCATATATTAGAAGTGCGCGAGGACTGGGAACACGCTTGACCAAAGTACAAAGCACGCTTTGGAGTCAATTTGCATATTCTGCATAATGAAACTAAGGTGAAATTCAAGGAATACAATAGTCACCTATGTTAAGCCGGCTACACACACTCAGTTTTTACTGTACAGTTCGACTGCGCAGTTAAAACTGACGTGTGTATTCAAAACTGAGACCTGTCTAGTTCGGCTATGCAATTCAAATTGACGCGTGTACGTCAGTTTTAACTTCACAGTTAAAACTATACAGTCAAAAAACTGTATTTCTCATTACAGTTACGCTATTTATACTCAGCTTTTTCTCCATTATCGTTTTTTTAATAAAGACATTTTTGCATGACTTCTAAGCTTAAATTCGTACGAACGATTTTATAACGCGCGCTAAAAAGCGTTGAAAAATGTTAATACTTTAACCCGATATCAATAT
The DNA here is from genome assembly GCA_013186455.1 of Papilio dardanus tibullus. NCBI lineage: Eukaryota > Metazoa > Arthropoda > Insecta > Lepidoptera > Papilionidae > Papilio > Papilio dardanus. The sequence goes on from QDHC01006394.1 coordinate 518,406, forward strand.
TAATTCATGTACAATTTAACTGACTATTACAAATGAAATCTAGCAATATGACACAATATATGTTTTAATAATAGCATATAATTTGGATCGCTTCCAGCACAATCACATCTATAGTATAATGATGTCGATACTAACAATGACAATTATTGTGTATACACCGTTGATATTAATCCTATATAATTCCGATTAAACTATATTTGAATGGGATCAAAGCATAGTATAATGCCCGTTCTCACCAACGAACCCGTAAAGTAGTTCTAGATACCTTATTGCTTAAGAGTCTCCCTAAATCTAACTCATACCTATATTGATTTGATACTTAAAGTGACACTTAACTGTTGGTGAAAACGAAAGTAGTAGTAGGTGACATTTAAAATGCATTAAGGGTTACCTAAAATTGTTGGTGAAAACGGCCATAGTCCCTTCACAGAAGGCGTCGATGCACGTAAAGAAAACTAAAACTTTGATCAATACTTTATAAGTATAATAAATATTATACCAATTAAGCTTATACTGAAGCTTTAATATTTTTTTTATAAAATAGTGTTGTGCACAACATCGGCAATTACCACAAATCGTAAACCTTTCAGCGCTGTACAACGCTTTACAAATGTGCGGTCGCTTGAACGGAATTCAATATAAAACGACATTTATTTTGTATGCTTCTATATACTCTTGTGAAAAAGCACTTATTGCTTAACATGCAACTCTAGTTTGCTATTTTTTTGCTTCGATATTTTCGATTAAATTGATTATCGAAGACCAAGCATACTTAAATTTAAGAAATAAAGCAATTTGTTGACTTACCATCAATGTTTTTGGTATGTTTGCAAAAAATGTTACTTTCTTTACGTGTATACAATAGGTTCAACGTATGTTTGCTTCTATGCGGTAGACAGACTTTTAGATTGAATGCACTACCATATTCAGAATGGCTTCCACGTAACAAGTTTACCTTGAACATTGTTCCGCCATTTCCCTACGATGTAACTTTATTGGACTTTAGTACGTAGACTAGACGTAAATGTTTATTGGATATTTTGTCTCTGTCACCCATTATTGTCGAAACACATCTAGAAAACATTTCTGTACTACTCGTTGAAAAAAAAATAAACAATAAAATAATCAAGGTATAAAATATAAAGGATTTCATATTTCAAATGTCATGATATAAAAATTGAGCTTTTAGAATATAAAAATAAATGTTTCCGCCCGGGATCGAACCGGGGACCTTCTGCGTGTTAGGCAGATGTGATAACCGCTACACCACGGAAACTTGAGAGCATGTAAGCAAAATTAAATATTTTTTTTAAATGCGGTTTAATACCTAAATATCAGATATACAGTAGCATATATAATGTTCAGTCTAAATGTAAATTAATTCAATTAATCAGTGCGTTGGAGCGTGCGCGGTGTCTCAAAGCGGTAATTTACATTAAGTCATTTGACCGTTCAAAATACGGTTTAGTGATTGTGGGACGGAATTGCGAGAATACGAGTGTACGTGTATGTACTGTATTCCATTAAAATGTCTGCTTTGAAACGATTTCTTTGATGTAAGAAGCATATAAAGACCAAAGTATGGACTTAACTAACGCTTAGGTATATGAAACCAAAGATCCTTTTTGCACCAGGATAATGTTCTAGTCGAGTAGCAAGTATCCGAATAAAGAATTTACTAATCTACTGTACTAAAATGTTCCTTTACGGACACGTTTAGTAACTAAATTACTTGCTACTCGACTAAAACACTATTCTGTTTTTTTGTCATAAACAATTTGTCAAGATTTAAATTAAAGACGGAGGTTATAAAACAAGAAAATATTATATAAATAGAGAAAGATTGTAGAAGTTGTAAGAAAAACACACTAAAAAAAAATGTACAAAAAGTTTTATTATACAGCATAAAAGGGTTGAATATTTTAATGCTTAATTCAATAAGTAATAAGCTAAAAGCTTCCATGCCAAGCACAAAGATGCTTAATTTAATTAAAACTTTAACAGTGCTTTGCCAAGTTATTGAAATTTTATTATGCAATATACTATTTGCTAATCTATCCAGATAGATTTAGTTTTAAACTTTATTGAATACAAGCTGTTGTGCGCGACATCGTCCGCGTGGAATTAAATTATATAGCCAATGTTACTCGGGGATAATATAGCTTTTTAATGGTGAAAGAATTTTTGAAATCGGTCCAGTAGTTCTTGAGTTATTTCAATACAAACAAAAATACAAAGTTTCTCTCTTTATAATATTAGTATAGATGAAAACTTTTCATTTTTATGTTTTTCGGAAACAAGAAAAAACCTCACTTATTATTTTTACTTTAGTATATCGTATCTAAATAAAAAGGCTTCACATTTCTTCCGTTTGAAAAAAAAACAAAGGAAACTATACATTTTTGTACAGTATCGGAAGGTATTTGAATCTCAAGTAGTAAGAAACTTTTGTGAATTTTGCGAATAATAAATATTGTGTCAGATGAAAATCGTACTCAGAAACGTATTCTGAGAATAAACGTGATTACGAATAAGAATTTTATAATTTTACTCCAAGATATTTTTTATACTTTTATTTAATTTTATTTTCTTCGAAATCGCGATGAAAACAAATTGCTAGCTAATTTATTTTCGGTACTTCGTGTTCTTGAATCGTTACCATGACGACGGCTCCGCTATCTCACATTCAATTGAAAACTTTTTCGTGTGTTTGAGTTGTGGTCTAAGTAAAATTAATAAAAATATACTTATACTATTTGAGACTGAACTAAGAATAAACACACGTCCGTACATTACATAAAAGTCTTCAGGAAAACTAGCAAAATTACTGGAAGGTGATGAGTTTTTAACATAACACACTTACGGCCGAATGATCAAACGCCAAATACGTTACGTAAGCGTCGCTTAAAATCTAAGCGGCGTCAAAATTAAACGAGATCGCCGTAGAATTTGGAATTTAAGCGTGGACATAACATGTAAGACGCTCTTACATTTGAGTGGCATTTGGACATTTTGGCTGTTGAATTGACGTTCTTCTGTGCCTTGTGCAGTTCTTGAGTTCGTATTTGGTAAAATATCTGAGCAATGAATCTTTATTGCCGTGTTGTTTGACTCCCGCTATTTGTACCGCTTCAAACATTCTTTGACATCAGTCATCGCGGAGAACCGTCTCAAGTCACCGTTTTAATTCTTTATTATTTTAATATGTTTTATATTTTTATACGAAAATATTTACTTGTTAACTTTTTAGGTATTAAACCGAGTTAGTAGTTAGCAGAGGTTAGTATTTTTCGAGTTTTAAGTTCGTTTTAATGTTTTTAACTTCTGTTTCTTCTTCTGTACTTTAAAGATAATGGTTTACAAATTACATTTTTATCAGTCAGTTACCAGCCCTCAATGGGCCAGCGTGGTTACTATTACTTACACTCACTTAATATCACTCCTTAGGGCTATGCTCCGGGGCCCTCGTTGGCAACGTGTAGTGAGCTTCCGATATCTATACATTTAGGTACTTATACTTTTCAACTAATGCAAGTAAAAAGCATTGTAACATTAGAGATAAAAATTAAACTTATTTCATGTAATACTCCGTTTTATTAATAGAAATGGTACATAGTAACAATTAAGTCGCTACGAGGCAACTCGTAAGTCCTTACAAACTGCCCGCAAACTATAAAGAGTAAAGTGTTAGCCACGTTTTCTTTTATAATTGTTTTTCCCAAGCTTGGACGTTTGTTGTTATAAAATAAATTGGTCTCTTTTGTGCCTTTGAAAATTATTTTCTCTACAACTATTGACCTAGTTAAAGAATTTTGCTAACATTTTAAAAGGCCGGCAACGCATTTGCAGTTCCTCTGGTTTTGCGAAAGTCCATGGGGATCGTTGACCACTTCTGTGTACGCCGCTCGTTTGCGCCTTATCTTATAAAAAAATATATTAATTTTCCAGTTTATAATATTCCTAGTTAGATTACAAATTGACAGAATTCACAACTGATCGGTGACATAAGATATTACTTAAAGTCAAGGCAATTGCTTGCTCACGCTCGTGTCATGTTTACCTCAGACGTTACCAGCGTGATGTTTTATCTTACATTATGTTTGCACGACGAAATTGAATGCTTCCTTGAGCTTGAAGCTTTATCTTTTAAAGTTAAGAAGTAAGTCTTCATTCACGTGGACGGTTTTTTAACGTCGATATTGGCGCATTTTTATCGCCCTCGCTCGTTTTAAAATAAATCTTGTCTCGTTCGTCCAGTGCTCAAAAGCGATGCGCATTAAAGATTTAAAGAGTTATATGAAAATGCATTTGCACTATCTCAACGCTTTTTAAGCGCGCGTTGAAAAAGCGTTCGTGTAAATGAAGGGAACTGACAAGGTACCATAAAGATCCTAGACACTTTTTTCGTTATTCACTGATACATAGTGTTTTGTTTTTTGCTTATTACGCGTAATTACTCTTTATATTGATTATACCTTAAACTTAGGGATTTTAATAAATATTGACTTTTTAATACTTATAAAACTTTTTGGTTATCGTTGTCCGTCTGTACACAATGTCGATATAATATAGTGAGGCGTAGCGCACTAACGATCGCACGCCCATATAAACTTATAACCGTGAGAGAGCAAACAACGCCCTGTCGCTTCTAGACTCTTTCATAGATCATTGAATTTGCATATAGTGATAACATGCGTACAAAATTATACAAATTATTTTATACTCGCTGTTGTGCGCGACTTTGTCCCGGTGGAATTAAATAATATAGCCTATGTTACTCGGGGATAATGTAGCTTTCTAATGGTGAAAAAATTTTTGATATCGCCCCAGTAGATCTTGAGTTATTTCAATACATTCAAAAATACAAAGTTTTTCTCTTTATAATATTAGTATAGACAAAATAAGTTACGAAGTTGTTAATAATGCGAATTTTTAACCGACTTCCAAAAAAAGGAGGTTCTAATTGTCTGATTTCTTTTAAATTGTTCATTATCTTTTTAAAATAAGATAAAAAAACTGTTTTTTTTTTAATTTTATTTTACAACCTTAAAGTTAATAGCACTATGGTATTTGACACTTACTATTAATTGACACACCCCTTAGTTACAAAGTATTAGCTTTTGCAAATGAAAGGTGGATATTGTAAGAATTCGATAAAAGGAATTCCACAAGTTCCAGACAGTTAGGACAGTCGCAGGTTATTGGAATTTCTATCTACAAACGTTTTCTGGAAAACATTTAATTTATTTTGGACTTCTGTATTCATTGAGAAAATTATATTTACCCGACCCTCTTACGATTAAAAAAAACAGCGAAGAAATTCAAAGATGTGTGAAGTCACTCAATATACGCGCTAGTCGTGGATTTGCGGAAAATGGAGCCTGTCATAAGTCGCACTATAAGTATACTTGAAATCTTAGTAGGCGGTAAAGGTATCATTCAAGTGTACCTAACTTAAAACACAAAAATGACCAGTAAAAAATCAAATATTGTAATAGTTAAATTTTTTAGGTGCTTTAAGAAATATTCGTAACAAAATCAAGCACCATTTACAGTCAAGATGATTTAAATTCAACAACTCATTTGTGACAAACATTTAAAATTATACTTAGAAAAATATTCCGTGTAACGTTTTGTAACTGGTTAGTTTTGCAAAACATTACACTGCACACCGGCCACAGGCGGTGGTGTATTCAAATTAGTACCACTCTGCTCTCACACGATGCTATGCACACGCTTAAATGAAGAGATTTACGGATTACTTCCACTGCTAACTAGTGCAACATGCATTTGTATTTATATTCGGAAGATTTAAGTATGTTTTAAAATTGATTTCTAAATCCTGAAGCAGTGTGTAAAATTGTAATCATAAATTGGTCGTACGACTAAATTATCAATTAAATATTAAAAATAATTCTAAATTAAAAACCGTAAAAAGTACGACACGGAATCTGTAAATATAATCCTAATATTCTTCGACTGAAAGATTAACTTGTAATTATCCGTATTCAATCACAAAATAAGTTCACTAGAATAGACTACAACAATGATCCGTATCGATTCCATGCTGTATTTCACTTGATCTCGTTGCATGAAACATTAATGAATGACCATTAAACGTACGGTAACGAAGCTACGCAGTA
>QDHC01006394.1:524721-536309 GCA_013186455.1 Papilio dardanus tibullus
TGCGTCTCCTCCGTAGATTAAGGGTAGGTAACTCATCTGCAATTGCAGATGTCTATGGGCAGCGGTCGCTTCGTATTTATCAGCGAATCTTGGTAGCCGCTTGCTAGTTTGCCACTTGGTATTATAAAAAAAAATACGACAGCAAAATGTCTTTTCATTTTCACTTCTGTGACCTATCACTTTTTTCTGAAAAATGATCGACAAAATTGTTCTAAAAACATTTTAACATATAAGTAACTCGTTATTTTTAAATAATGACCACAAAATTGCATAAACATGTGTTTAAACCGCATGCGTAATAAATTCAATCCTTCATAATAAATAATGCAACGTATTTTAATTTATGTTATTATGCTAGTAGTTATAATTTAATAAAACTGGCGGATTTATTTAAAACCATTATTGTACCGCGACGAATATAGCGCGGAAAATCTGTTTAAGCCGGCTACAAAACGTTTAGTTTTTTTAACTGTGCAGTTAAAACTGACGTATACACATCAAATGAACTGTACAGATAATACTGTGCCGTTTAAACTGAGTGTCTGCAGCCAGCTTTATCTATACTAATAATATAAAGAGATAAACTTTGTTTGTATTTTTGTATATATTGAAATAACTCATGAACTACTAGGCAGAATTCAAATACTCTTTCACCACTAGAAAGCTACACTATTCCCAAGTAACATAGCTATATATTTAGTACCACGCAGACGAAATCGCCGACACCAACTGGTTTATAATATGTTTGATTAATGATAATAACGGTTTTATTAAATACTAGCTTTGTTAAACTTAGTTTTCGTGGAATTAAAATATATCACCTATGTTACTTGGGGATAGTGTAGCTTTCTAATGGTCAGAATTTTTGAAATCAGTCCATTAGTTCTTGAGTTATTTCAATACGTACACAAATACAAAAATACAATGTTTCTCTCTGTATAATATTAAGTATGATATAGATAATTTAATGGTAGTTTGTATAATGGAGATTTATTTAACTATATTTAAGAATTCTCTCTTCGCTTCGGGGACTTGTGAAGCCTTGATTGGCATTTAATCGCTCGTCCGTGCGTTAGTAATTTGCCGTTTGGGAAACGAAGCGATGGATATTCCTTTGGTTATTCTGACTCGTTTACGTTTCTTGTATAAACTAAACCATTGTATTATTGTAAGTAAATTTTGCTTGAAATTGTCTTACATATTAATTATTATCTAGAATTAACGACTATAAATTTTAGCTAATAAATTATAATAGACTTTCCTTGGCTAATAAAATGTTCTAGCCGTTCTGAAATTTTAAGAAATAAACAATGTTCAGGTCTATTGTTATTCTGATTCTAAAAGATATGGTACCTTCTAAAGAAACATTTATTAATTTTAGATCGTCATCCGTGGCTCTAAGACGTCGCCAGTATAAGGCGACAGCACAATCTGCATAAAACACCATCTCCTTCCTATATAAATGCAAATGCATGCTGTTATTACAAGCTTAAACGATTTTATTAAATCACAGATAAATAACGTTACATTAAACGATTAAGAGTGAGTTGTATCATATCACCGGTTAATGCTATGTTTACAGTTAATTATAACGGTGATATTCACAGTAAGTTTAACATATTCAGAAAAGCGTTGCAGCAAGACATTTTTTGTAATAGTTAAAGTTAAAAAATTGATAAAAGGCATTTTTCTCCCAGAGATTTACACGGGTAATTTTTTTACAACGGGAACTCTTTGATTTGAGTATCAAGAAATTGACAAAACAAATAATAAATGTAAGTCATTTATTATTTGTTAATACTTGTCTATACTAATATTATGAAGGGAGAAACTTGGTGTTTTTGAATTTTTGTATTTTTATATGTATTGAAATAACTCAAGAAGTACAGGGTCGATTTAAAAAATTCTTTCACTCATTGAAAGCTACATTATCCCCGAGTCACATAAGCTATATTTTTTAATTCCACGCGGACGAAGTCGTAAGCAACAGCTTGTTTATAAATAAAAATACTTAGTAAAAGTTATTATTTTTAATTTAAAATGTAAATATTGTTTTTTTTAATTTTAAAAGAAATGTGACATAATTTTCAGTACTGGCCACAAGCCGCAGGCCACAGTCGCTTTCATGTCATCGGGTTTAAAATTGGGAACGAATATCAAATTAAAACAACACGCAACATTAAAAAAAATATTAATTATTAAATTGTCAAAATTATAACCATGTTTTCAATTTTTTTTGACATTACGTTTATAGTTGCTTGTATGATATATCCAATAAATGGAGATTGTTATCAAACTAAATATAAGTTTGCGTGATGAAACAATGATGTATTGCCTTATTATTATAATATCTATTTTTATTTGGAAACCTGATAATAGTTATATGTTACAGCAGAAAATCACAGTAAGAAGAAAACAAGATCTCAAGAACATATAATAAAATCGACTCTACCGCATTTCTATCTCAATGTATTCATTGTTCGCTCTAGTAATAAATGACAATTACTATTGCACCTGGCCAATGCTGCAATGCACCCGAAATCTACTCATAAATCCTCATACCAATGGATTTGTAGCGCACTTCACGTCCCTTCCGCTTCTATGATATTTATGTACCATTAGCAGAATGCTGTTCTATTGTATATAATTTGCTATTAGTCGAACTGGTCGCTTATGCTTGTAAAATACTGCTACGTTCTAAGTGATTTACGAATGAATATAGAAGCTTCGAAGTATTGGTTTGTTAATTCAAATTAATCTTAATCGCATTCAACCGATGATTTTAATAACTAAACCCCTTCTTTTTAAATTTGAAAATGATTGAAAATGAATGAGAAAACTTTAATTCTTTCCATACGTAGCGAGCAAAACATTCCGTTGGTACTGGGATAACAAAAGCACAAGAACACGATTACTTCAAAAACTAGTCAAAGCGGCTACATACGCTCAGTTTTAACAGTTTTGTCATATTTTACCTATACACGTCAGTTTTAAATGCGCAGTCCAACTGTACAAATAAAACTGTGCAGTTTAAATTGAAGGTATGTAGCCGGCTTACTTATTATTACTTATTAACAAAGTAGCAGCTTTTGTTTCCCTTACAAACTTTTATCAGCGTACATTGCATTTTATGTACCGTTTAAATCGAGCTTATATTGCGTAATGAAGTTCCACTAAGCAATGTATTGCGCTATTAAACTGTCTCAGGTCGTAATTGAGGGTCATTTTAAAGTATTTTATTTGCAGTTCTGCGGACCATAAGGGACCTGATTGTGTATTTACGAGGTACAATGTTATACTTTTTATCATACTGCAATTGTAGGAATAAATAAGGTGCATGGGCGTTAAGTGTTGTACAAAGAACATATTTTCGAGTTACAATATTTTTACTTTATGTTAAGTTCTTGTGTCTTGGCTGCAGATTTTCGTTTATTTTTAGCAAAATTATGATAATAATGCGTCAGATCGCCCCGGAGTCAACAATTAAACGAAAATTTGGTTAAAATATGCGCACTATATTGCCAACAAATGTAGATGAAGCTGTGGAATGCAAATTTATTCTATTAATCCCGCCACCAGACCGTATTGGGTGTTACAAAGCCCTGATTGGCGTTAAGTCGGCCGACCGTGCAAAAGTGGTTTAGAGTCAACGGATTGAGTGTGGCTATGCTAATGTGATGCAACCCTCATTTTGATCACTAATTACAGTCGAACCCGTATAAGCAAAAGTCCAAAGGACCGCGATATTTCTCTCGCTTATAGGTTTTTCGCTTACGAAAATTGTCCGCCGGGACCAGAGAATGATTCTCGCTTGTAAAGGTTTCTTGCTATAAAGCTTGCTATAAAGTATAGCGGTACAATAGTAGGTAATAATTACAGGTACTCCTACTCTACGAAGTAAGCTCGTTCGGATTTTATTGTACTTTTAAGGACTCTCACGGTACACATTCTAAGAAAAATATATTGAATGTTCTTAAGAAAATTATAATGAGAGAATCATTTCAAGGAACGAGAAAATTGTATAAGAAAATTATTATCATATGAATAAAAATAAAAATACACATTACGAAGTTCTCGCAACCTTCCTATTTACGGAACATGTACGGTTAGATATTTTTTTATTTCCTTAACAAGAATTAACAATTCACTTATTTAAGGTAATTAAATTAAATTTACATAAGAAATAGCGAGCGTACAGATTACACAAAAATATTCAGCTAATGTAGGTGGTGACGGAACTACACGCACACGTATTCTAAATCATTAACGAGTTGCACACACACTTACATTTTAAAATAGTATTAAAATACTTAAGTCTGCAATTCTGTGTTATATATGTACTACTTAATTTTGTTTACCACTAACTCTCAAACTTGTAAAAATATTGTGCGAAGTTGCCCGGAACCCTTACAGGGTAAATATGTTTTTGATAGCACTCAATAACGCCTGAGAAAAGGCGGAGTTAACATATGGCGCTTTTTCTAAAACTTCCCACCCTCTCAGCAACTTCTCGTATGCTAATATTATTCTAGTAAACAGAGCCGTAAAGTTTTTTCATATCAGCGGAACCACCCAAAATACTTTTCGATCGGCGATATCGTTGATGGAATCGACAAGATTGTATGAAACTGACATTGATATTCAATAAAATCATGCGATTGTCACGTGTGAGATATCGAACGTCAATGTCAGTTTCATACATTTTTAACGTTTGCTATAGATTCGAATTTACTTTGGGTAGCCCCCATGATGTTCTCTAAAAATATTTTACGAAATAACTTTATGAATCCTTATAATATTGTTAACTTTTAGTATATTTTTGGTTCTATGTTAAGTACTCTTACTTTCTTCTTTGTTAGACAGAATTCATGATAAAGGACTTACGCCGTAGCAATTCGCAATAATAATAAACGGAGATTTTGCTTTGTTATAAGTTCTTTTTTTGTCGCGAACTCTGTCTAGTGAAGCCGTATAGTTACAAAACTTTGTAGGCGTTGGTATAAAGATACAATGACTTAATATTACTATGAATGAATTTATTTTATGTGATTCTAGTTCGAGATTCACTAGTAGTTCGTACGAATCGCCACACAAACGGATGAACTAAGAATTGGTTCCGCTGTTTAGTCGCCGGATTACTTCCTGTTCCGACAACTACATTTGCAAGAGAATGCAATCTCGTTTAAGCGGTTTAAAGGCTACGAGATTTGTTTCAGTAAAGTGATATTTGTTAAGTATTTTTTTTTTCTCTTGTTTATTTTTTTTCTTCGGATTTTAACTACTATATTGTCATGTAAATATTTAATTGTTTATTTTTAATGAACTGAAATGTTATCCGACCTCGTTTACAATTACAATTAAATTACTTATGATGTTCATTACAATTTTTTTTATTAAGAAACTAGCTGTTGCTCGCGACTTCGTCTGCGTGGAATTAAAAAATATAGCCTATGTTATTCAGGGATAATGTAGCTACCTAACGGTGAAAGAATTTTTGAAATCGGACTAGTAATTTTTGAGTTATTTCAAAACCTACAAAAATACAAATCTGTCCTCTTTATAATATTAGTATAGTTACTTATAGAACTTAAATACACATAGATATATTTGAGGATATAGTTTGGGGATCTAAGATTTTTGGTATTATTTAATGTGGTATCTTACATAAAAATTAATTCACCTCATTTCAAAGTACCGGATGCAGAGTACTCGGGCGGCGGAAGTCTTTGAAACTAAAAACCGGAAATTACTTTGGATAGCTTTGTTGTCTTGTTCGTCACTACTCCATTATTTGCATGTAATGGCATTTACGTAATTTAAAAATAAAGTATTTGGTAACCGAGTTTTTTCTCAATTTAACATAATATTGAACTTAAATATTAAAAAGGCTATTTGCCATAATATTAAATTTTAATGTTAAATATGCATTTTTTTTTCGAGTATTTTCTAGTAAGACAACATCTCTAGTCACTAATAAACAAGTTTCCTTCTACTTTTCTTAAGGTCGCATTTATCCTTAAGTTTATTATAATAACGCTGCTACATACATTTACGACATCATAATAAGAAAATCCACGTCACAGTATTACTTATAAGGTTTTATATAGAGATTTAGCATATTATACGTAATTATTCAATTACTTAGTCGAACTAAATCCCTCTGTACGAACAAACCGACAACACAGGATACGAGGATTATGAAATGAATTCCATTATACGATTGGATGCAATGTAAGCTGCTTATTGAATTGAAACATACATTTTAATAGAGTTTTTTCTTATTATGTTTAAATAAACACCATATACATTGTCTTTGAACTCTTTAAATATATCTTATTGCTATATAGATGTTTTTAAATATACCATCTTATTTGAAATATAGAAAAGAAAGTACATAGATGTTTTATAAAAAAATAGTTTTTTTAGTACTAGCTGTTGTTCGCGACTTCGTACGTGCGGAATTAAAAAAATATAGTTGTTGTTACTCGGGGATAGAGTAGCTTTCTAATGGTGGAAGATTTCGGTAGAAGAAATCGGCCTATTAGTTCTTAAGTTATTACAATACATACAAAAATACAAAATTCAAAAATACAAAGTTTGTCTCTATGAAATATTAGTATAGATATAATTGATTATTTTATTGATAAAATTAATGAATACATACTAATCAAGTACTTAAACCAAAGGCAAATCGTAGCTTAGTACATAAACTAATTCTACGTTACGTATTGTGTCCGCAGACTATTTAGTGAAATTAAATAAATATAAAATGAATAACAGTTTTCTATTCGCATCTTACAAATATTTATAAGTATGTAAACAAAGTGGCATTTCAATAGCAAGACTTGGATATAAAATCAAATCCAGACACGATTGTTATGAAAATCTCCCACTGTCCAGTCAATAGCGCCGCCGGCACAACATAACCGGACCCTGCACTGTAACGGTCCACGATTTCACTCTTCATTTTTTTTGTTTCATTTCGTATGACACCAAAAACAAAAGGTTTTTAACTCTTTTATCGCATGTTTCTGTGAGCCAAGTTTGTAATTAAAGTTTGATGTGTTACTTTTATGAATCCAAGCTCCTTTTAGCTACATTAATTTGATTTTTGTTTTTAAACGACTTATATAATACTAGGTGTTGTGCGCGACTTCGTCCGCGTGGAATTAAATAATGTAGGCTATGTTACTCGGGGATAATGTAGCTTACTAACGGCGAAAGAATTTTTGAAATCGGCCCAGTAGTTCTTGAGTTATTTCAATACAAACAAAAATACAAAGTTTCTCTCTTTATAACATTAGTATAGAAGATCGGTGGCTCAGGGGTTTAGCCCTTGACTTGTAATCTGCAGGTCCCGAGTTCGAATCCTGCCATATACCAATGTGTTTTTCGATCTTCGAATTTCATATGTTCATAAACCCGACGCTCTTAAGGTGAAAGAAAATATCACGATGGAACCTGCACGTATCGCGAAGAAATTCGAAGATATGTGTGAAGTCGAGCAACCGGCACTGCGCCAGCGAGGTTGACTATGGCTTAGTAAACACTTAGGGCAGGCTCCGCGCCCCTCGGTGGGGTCGTATAGTAAGCTGGTGATAATGAGTATATATGAGTAGAACAAAAAGTTAAATATTTTCTACTAGCGACCCGCCCCGGCTTCGCACGGGTGCAAAACTGATATTAAACACACTACAGAAAAACTGTGAACATTGTATATAACAGCCATACTAACAATAATTGAAATCGTGCGAAGCCGGGGCGGGTTGCTGGTTATATATACAAACCTTCCTTATGAATCACTCTATCTATTAAAAAAAACCGCATCAAAATCCGTTGCGTAGTTTTAAAGATTCAAGCATATATAGGGACAAACATAAAAAAGCGTTATTGTTTTATACTATGTAAGGATAAGGATTAACCATTCGGATTTATACCTAATTAAGATAATATAAATGAGTTATTATTGCAATATGAACATAGCAAGTTGCGGCTACTTCGCAACTGGTGTATGTCAGCATTTAATTAACAGCATGTGTACGCGAGTGCGCTTGTAATGCTGAGAGTCGCTGCCAAATCGTCGAAGATTAGACTGTACTTGGTGCTAGTGCCAACACAAGCGTGGATTACGCCAACACAAAACGTGCCAAATTTTAATCAATCCTCTTTATGTTTGGATTAATTAAACATTAAAAATTCCGTCTTGTAAGCGACAAATGTCATTAGTATTTTTTATTATTTGTAACACAAATATTAAAGACTTTCTCTCGACTTAGGGTCCTTCAAAAGAACGTATCACCTCCTCAAAGGCCGGCCACGCATCTATGGTTCCCCTGGTATTGCAGATGTCCATGGGCGTCGTTGATCAACACGGTGTTCCCGCTGCTCGTTTGCCCCCTTTTCTTATAAAAAAATAAATAAATTTATAGGAGTATGAGCAAACTAGCAGGGAATTACCTAAATTATATGATCAGATGACCAAGAACGCAAGAGAAATCGCAGATATGTACCTAAATAATGAGATAAACTATACCTATATTATTACTTCGTTGGAATAATACCACATAATTATATCAAATTAATATAATCATTTAATTTAAATGAATATTTAACCGTTTTGTCATAGGCTATGGATTTTAATTGGATACAAATTGAACACTAATTAGATCTTAATACTAATATCGTGTTGATGAATGTTCTGAATGTAATTCACTGTCTATCACAAGTATCGTTGAATAATTAACATAGTAATAAATCAATCGACGGCGTTTCATCTCCCTACGAACCCTATAAGTCACAAGCGATTAGCGTTTGACTTTAATTAAATACATAGCTTCATATTCAAATATATTACTTGATAGTTACATATGTGTACTTAGTACTCACAAACCTTGTGCGTAAAGCCTGCTACAGACATTCAGTTTTTTAACTGGACAGTTAAAACTGACGTACATACGTCAATTTGAACTTCACAGTCGAACTATAAAGTTCTCCATTTTGCCTGCATGCGTCAGTTTTAACTGCGCCGTCAAACTGTACAGTTAAAATTGAGCCTCTGTAGCCGGTTTCAGAACATAATTTTATTCGTGTTTTCATAGTTATTTAAATACTATTCCACTTTACAAATTTGTTCAATTAATTCACATAATGTTCTTTACTATTGACAAAACTTGAAGAAAAGTTAATCTTAATACTTCGTGTCGATTTCCCAATGTGTTTTATGATGCAATTTTCATATATTAATTTCCGTTTAGCTTTTCAATAATAGTTTAAAAATAACCGCTTTATATGTTACTATATTCATAATTGATTCTTTATTACTATAAACGCTATAAGTTTATAACTTGACACCATTATAAAGACACATAGACGGGAATCCAGTCGTGTTGTGACATTCGATGGCGGGATTAAGAGCGGAGTTTGTATAACGAGGGAAATTATAGGGAATTCAATATGAAAGGAAAATTTTGTATTAATAGCATAAAATAAAATACATTCATAAAATATGCAGGAATTTTGTAATAGAAAATAGAAATATTTATAAAAATAAAATGTTGTTACAATTTTTGTTTTTTAGCGATGTAAGCTTATGATTTAAAAATGGAACAAAATTTCAGTTATTTTGATTCAAACAATAAAAGAATCGCGTACATCAGTTTAGAACTCACTGCGTAATTCTGGTACATAACAAAAAAAACTCATTGACTTTAACCTCCTTCTGTTGGAAGTCGGTTAAAAATAAACTATGAAAAATATTCTAATTTCCTCATTAAGATTCTACGTAATGTCTACGAACCGTAGCTTGAATTTTTTTTATTAAGTTTTTCACGTTTCATTTATGACTTTTATCTTTACTAAATAAGTCGGATTATGTTACACGTAAATATATAATTAAGAAACAAGGCCGTGAAAATGATATTCTAAGGCGACATAATCTAAGGTAAATTTAGTTATGCAAATATACTTGTAATAAGATTAGCAAAAGTCGGGAAACGTTTCAATTATATTAGAAGGTCCCTACGCAAATAGATGTAAGACAAAAATATCACTTCGCATTTTTGTATGTGCTGAAATAACTCAAGAACTACTAGACCGATTTCAAAAACACTTTCACCATTAGAAAGCTACATTACCAGCGAGTAACATATAGGGTATATTTTTTTAATTCCACGCGGACGGAGTCGCACATAACACCTAGTGTATGATATAGCATAGAAGTGTTAAGGGGAGATAGTACTATGAGAAGTAATTCTTACTGAAAATATTGGTTGTAGGAACTAAGTGCGGACTCGCCTGGCGAGTTCCTCATACGAAAAACTTCGTAAGTATTGAACTTACACAATAGTCTAGTTGTACCACACAACTAGGGGTTAGAATATAAAATACTAGCTGTTGTTTGGGACTTCGTCTGCGTGGAATTGAATATTATAGCCTATGCTACTCGGGGATAAAGAAGCTATCTAACGGTGAAAGAATTTTTGAAATCGGACCAATAGTTCTTGAGTTATTTCAATGCATATACAAATACAAAGTTTTTCTCTTTATAATATTAGTATAGGAGATTTAAGTTCTGTATCTCTGATCCAACTATTAGTATAATGCGGTCGTAAAAGATTACGTTTTAATATAAAATCTGCGGAAGACTTCTTAATGCATATTTAAATAGCCTCTATAAAGAACACGTCGGAGTTTCTGGCTCGCCAAGAAACTCGTTAGCGCAGTTTAAAGTAAAATAATACAGGAGCTAAGCTCATAAAGACAGACTTAAATCAACATACTAAGAATGAACACTGCATTTGCATTTCAATATAAAAGAATAATTTGCATTTTTCTCTTATTTATTTGTTTAACTTAAATCTCTATTTTAGCAAACAAAAATTTTTATTACAGGGAAATACCGGTCAACTAATAAAAAACATATATCACTTACAGTTTACGACCAAGAACTTTTAGAGTCTTAGAATCCAAAATCTATGCGAAAAGACGTACAAGACGAGGACGGGAAGAAGTTGCCGCCAAGGTCTTTATTAAGTAAAGACAAAGTACATACTAATATTATAGAGATAAGCTTTATATTTTTGTATGTATTGTATTAGCTCAAGAACTACTGGACCGATTTCAATTTTTTTTTTCTCCACTAGAAAGCTACATTATCCCCAGTAACATAGGCCATATTATTTAATTCCACGCAGACGAAGTCGCGCGCAACAGCTAATAATGCAATAAAACAATAACAAGTATGCGACTAGTTGGACCAGTCTGAAACACAATAACTTAAATCCAACAAACGGTGTGCAAACAAAAACTTCATCTCTATTTAATTTTCCTATGAGTTAACTGTTACTTGTAGCTATTCGTATTACAAACTGCAGTACTGCTTTCACCGCTTATTCGGATTAATGCAAGAGTAATCCCACTTCAGCGTCGCGGCACTTTTATACACTATTTCAATTACTTTATTTTATATTACCGCTTTAGAATTAAAATATTTTTAGTTACATTTTATCTCTTTACACAATGAAGAATATTAGGAAGTATAGTTTATTATCTATAGTTAAACACTTATTTCGATCGACCTTATAGATTTT